>LPNX011073595.1:113168-213853 GCA_001517045.1 Pseudotsuga menziesii | reverse complement strand
GACTTCAAGTCCTTGTAATCACACTTGTTAGAATGTACTAGGTACCTTGGGGACCATTTTCATTAATGGTGGTTTCCCTCGCATTTGTTAATGGTTTTCATCATGATCGGTAATCAAACGGCTTCCTCCATGTTCGACTTCAGCTCCTTTATTCGCATGGTTAGGATTCGTACCTTTTTTGGGTAGTTTGGATTGAAGACCTTGGGGCCAACGGTAGCATTGTCCTCTTTTGCTATTGCCCAAGTTGCGCAAGACCTTGTTATACTTTATATGACATTTTGCTGAGACATAGATCCACCTTGTATTTTTGTGGCTATGATCGATTGTTGAGCATGGATCCACCTTGCTCATTTGTGGCCATGACTCCTTTAGATTTGATATGGCGCCTTTTTGCATATTGAGCGACCATGATAGTTTCATTAGTTATACATATGTTGGATCTGCCTGTATCTTTATGGCGATGTTTTGTATATAGACGTGTATGTTCCGGAGATCAGTTTTCTGACATTTATCTCTCTTACAGGTACCTTCACTCGAGCCTTCGATCTTGGATTCTCTGCTCTCTCTCCATACTCAGTTTTTTTCCTTTATAATGTATTTCGGCTATCGTCTTCCCCTCTAACCTCACACATTAGGGGGCATCTGTTATACACCAGAATGGCACCTCTCCGTCTGAGTGTCAACTTTCCTTATGTTGGCACACAAAAGGACACTTATGGATTGAGGTTTGCCTAGAATACTATAGTTGTGCTTATTATGGAATACATTTCTGCCTTTACCTTGCCAGTTACTTTGCCATTTTAGCCATGTTAGGATGTATCCGCGACTCTATATATTGACAACTCGCGCATCAATCGCGAGTCTCCCTTGTAGCAAGTCGCACATCCTTGTATGCGCGGGTTGCTCTTCTATATAGTGGCGCATCACTCGCGGGTTGCTCTACTGCAGAACCACGCATGTGTATCTTAACATTTTAAACTTTAAAACACGCGTTAAGTAGAGATTAGTTATGTCATATAACTGGATTTCCTTAACTGCTGTAACTTCTCTAACCTTCGAACTACCTTATTTCACCCATATAAATAGAGGTAGGGAAGGCCATGAGAGGGACGTGGAATTTATGCATTGTTATGTTGGAGGAATTGGGACTCTCTTTGCCTACACCTTTGCCCTGGAGGTCTTCCCTTGTGTTGCAGAGCTTGGAGGCTGAGTTCTTTGGAGAAGAGAAGCAGCAAAACCAGATCAAGGTTTCGTGAGGTGCCAACCTGAAGAGAAGGTATACTTGTACTTGTTTTCAGGATTAATAAAGATGTGATGTCCTTCTTCTTCCAAAATCATTGTTCAATGTGTGATTGAATATCTGTTTATGATCATGTGATGATGTTATTTCAGATTTATTTGATTATCATTTGTTTATATGTGGTCATAATGGTTTGAGGAAGGCATAACTTGTTTTGCAGGTCTCTTGGAGCGAGAGGAGCAAGAAGAGGATTGAAGAGAAATCTTGGACTAGCCTTCAGTTATCAGGTGTGAATCTTTCTCATCTCTGAAAATTGCTGTTATATTCTTGCTGAACATTGTGCATCTCTCTTTCAACCCCAGTACGTTGATGGCCTCTTAAACCCTAGCCATAGGATACTTTCCTTTACAACAGAGTCCTTGTCTCAGATGTTGGGTTGTAACCTTAAACTCTTTCCATTATTGATAATAAAGAGATTACTTCTTCCATATGTGTTTCATGTATTCTGGTTTGATAAATGTTTATATTTCAGTATGATATGTGTTTTATCTAACCTGCCTATATGTACATGAATCATCTTGTATCTGGAAGAGTATTTCTTGATAGGTGAAAGAGGAGAAATCTTGAAGACTTTGGAAGTGGAACAGAGAGGAAGAGGATAGCAAGGATCAACCTCCGTTTAACAAGTAAGTCCTTCTAACCCTCCTATTTCCTATTCTGTACTTTAGAAGTCAATTGTCTGCAAGTGATTGAGTATGTTGGTAACCCCATAGCTATGGTTATTAGGTGCATAATCCTGTACAACAGAATTGGCGACTCCGCTAGGGAGAGCCTAGACTATTGTAGGTCATTTCTGTCGTCCTGACCAGTTTTACTTGTGAGTCTGTTTGTGATTTTTATCCTGGTTCTTATTTGCTTTAGCATTTGGAAGTCTTGGGTTTTTTCTTGATTTTTTGAGAAAAAATTTATACCCATTCACGAGTTGTCTTTCTAGATAGTCACGAATATTGGTTTGCATTTGCGGGTTGTAATACTAGATAGTCGCGCATCATTCGCGACATGCTGTTATACACAGTCGCGAATACTCCTGGAAATTGGGATTTTTAAGTAAGAGTTTGCTTGTTCTTTTTCTTGGTATAATCCCTGTTTTCTGAGAAGATTTTCTTTAAGAATACTGTAGAGTTTGTTTGAATGCCTTAGGTGATCACACTTCATGCTTCTTGAAATCCCTTGAGTCTTTTGTGCTTGATTTATTTACTGTTTGCATCCTAAAGTATTTTGGCCTGTTTGGGTTATGGGTTAAAGTGTCTTAGTCCAGATCAGTGATCAAGGTCTTGGGCTCTGTTTTTTCCAGTTTGTCTTCTAACAATGGCTGGTTGTCACTTGCCTTTTAAGTCTGCAGTGATTCTTATCATTGTTTGCACCCAAGCCAGAGTTCCTAGCCTTCCTCTTCTTGGTGGTCTGTTGGTTCTATCAGCCTGTTGGCTTCAGATTGTTGTTTTTTTTTACAGTTTATAAGTTTCAATTTTACTCAAGTAGAGTGCATTGTAGATGCATAGTAGATTTTTGAGAATTTTTAAACATGAAAAGAAAACATAGTTAACCTTTTGCATTATGATTTCACATAAGTAGTGTTTGTTTCATTTTAAAAATATAATCTCAAAATATAAAAAAATATAGGCTTAGTTTCTCTTATTGTTGCATTTAATTCATCAATACATATTTGCAAGAAAATGAAAAGAAGTTTATTTTATAGTAGTAGTTTGCTTTGAATACACCTTTACTTTCATTTATTTCTTGTTTGAGTCAAAACACCATACAGTATACCATTTCGTTACCTCTTGAGTAAAGAACATCCCTTTAAAATGAACGCATAAATTTAAATTTACTAGTAAGTTTTGTTTTCTAGGGGCCTTTCACCTACTAGCTTAGGCTAGACTTGTGGGATAGGGAGTGTAAACTTCCCACAAGTTATAAACTCAGACATAGTGGACCTTTATTTAGGTAAATCCTTGACTTTATCACTGTATCTGGGAAGCTCCTCTCAAACGGGAGTTAAGCACTAGGCCGCGTGGAGGCTTGGACAGAGGAGATAACCCTCCGAATCCTTGACAAAGTGTAACCCAGGACTTTTACACATCTGGGGATTCTTTCCTAGACAGAGTTTCAAGCTCAGCTACCCTTCCCATGCATACGAGTTCGGCTAACGACTGTCCCCCCAAACTGTTGGTATTGCCAAGGTAGGATTTAGTCTCTTGTCTTTTAGGGTTCATACCTAGGTAAACCAGAAGGTTATTTCTGGTTCACCTTGAATGGGCTTGGAAGGTAACCCTTGTTGAAAGTGTAGGAGGGCGGTGGTTGATTCCTCCACTTGTGCCTAAGAACCACTTCAAGGACACCAAGTAATCGTTCATCATCTTTCTTCGGGAAAGTATATATTTTACCTTGGTTTGATTGCTTGAGACTTTAGGAATTTTTAGTGTATGCTCTGTGGTTTTGCCTGTGTTTAGTTGGCCTTAGGGTGTGATTTGTTAAATTTTTAATTCTGGAGGACCAACCTGTTAGAAGGTCAAGAAGGTTGAGAAACCTTCCTCCTATCACTGCATTGGAGCCTCCACCTTTACCTCAAAGGCGGAGATTAGACACAGAGGGTTCATTTGAACCTGTAGGAATAAGTGAATTTCTTGGTGAACCAGAACTCATTGCTAACCATTTCAATCTTGACACAGTTGAGATAGAAGAATTCCAGATTGACGAGTTTGCAAGAAATTTTAACTCCCCCTTGACTGATTTAAACGATCCTGTGATCGTCCAGGTTAGACCTTTTGATTCACCAGTGCTAGGTGTCCCTGTGGGTAGAGTCATGTCTTCTACGGAAGAAATTCCTTTTGTGTTCACCTCAAACCTTCTGGTTGAATGGGTACTACCTCCCCCGGTAAGTGCCCCTAGATCTAGTTTGCCTTCTACACCTTTGACTCCAGCGAGCCAAGTGGTCCAACCACCGGTTCACTCCAACATAGGAGGTACTTCTGGTGACATGGTTGCTGGGATCCCCAGTATACCTGCCATTCCTTCTTCCTTTCCTTACACTACCCAGAGTGGTCTGGTAGGATCCTCGGCTTATGTTCAAGGATTTCCTTGGAATGGGGGCACATTCCCCCATCCAATCCATACGTAGGTCCATCTCCTTCATATGTAGGAGTGTAGTTTGGGAGAAACACCTCTTATGGGAAAAGTTTCCAAACCCCTATTTCGGTCCCTTACACGAGCTCTCCCTTTTCGCTATTTAGAGGAGGGATACCTGCTCCAGTCTTTCAGACCCCTGCTTCTATGGGGATGGCCCGAACCACTTACACTGCACCTCCCACCCACAATCC
Organism: Pseudotsuga menziesii; assembly: GCA_001517045.1. Taxonomy (NCBI): domain Eukaryota; kingdom Viridiplantae; phylum Streptophyta; class Pinopsida; order Pinales; family Pinaceae; genus Pseudotsuga; species Pseudotsuga menziesii. Next base: position 209,236 of record LPNX011073595.1, on the reverse strand, counting down.
TGTGGCTTACAGATGGAATCCATTTCAAAGAAACCTTCCCACTTCACAACCGGTGGCTGGGGGAAACCCCACTTTTACCCATGGGCATTTGGGGGCAGGTCCCTCTAATCCCCAAGATGGCACATCTAGTGCCCCGGTTAGCCCCAAAATTCCTTTTCTGGCAACTTTAAACTTTCCAAACTTGTCAAAATTGATGAATGACCCAGTGAGGCATGACCCCTTGTGGCCACCTGTTCCCACCAAGTTGCCCTCGAATATCCCTAAGTTCGAAGGTAAAACTGGTGAAGATCCTTGGGCACATGCCACCACTTTTCACCTATGGTGTTCTTCCGATTCGTTGAATGAGGATTCAATTAGATTGAGGCTATTCCAGAGGACCTTGACATTAGAGGAATTTTGGGGTCTAAAATGGGCCTCCTAAGGAAAATAATAAAATAATAGTTAAAATAATAAAATAATAGTTAAAATAATAAAATAATATTAATTAATTTTGGAGGAAGAAAGAAAAAAACTACTTTTTGTGTTCGTATTTTCGACATATCTCCCTATGTTTGTACTCAAATTTCGATTGGGAGAGCTCGTTGGATGCGGAATTTGATTCCGCATCCAACGAGCTCTCCCAATTGAAATTTGAGTAAAAACACAATGAGATATGTCGAAAATACAAACAAAAAAAGTAGTTTTTTTTAATGACAAATATGTCAATTCAACCATTATGGTTGACTTATTTTATTGAAATTCTATTGGTTCTTGAATTCCAACTCACAAAAAATTATTTTGGCACGTTTTCTTATAAGGCCCATTTTAGACCCCAAATTTCCTCTAATGCAGGTACGGAGGCCAAGTGGTATATTGAATTTCCTTCTGCTGCCTTTAGTAGTTTCTGGGATTTGGCTAGTGCTTTTCTTAGCCACTTTCAGCTTCCGGTTCGATATGATTTCGGAATGAACTTGTTGTCTACTTTTAGACAAAATAAGGCTACCCACATCTCGGATCATATCCAAGAGTGGAGGAGGCGAAAGAGCCTTATCAAAGCCACCATTCCTCCTGAGTTTCTATTAGAATGGTTCCTTAAATCACTATTGCCATACATATCTAAGGACGTTTCCACATTAGGAGTAACGAGTGAAGAAGAAGCCATACTCAGGGCCCAGTAGTTAGAATTGATTTACTCACAGTCTGGGATCTTATATGAGATCATCCCTGAGGCACCGAGGCCTTCGCATGAAGCAGAGAAGCCTAAGCCTAGACCCCATGCCAATGGTGTGGTTGGGTCTGTTAACTCTCCCACCGTAGAGTCTTTAACTAAGCAACTTCACCAGTTGTCTATCAAACAGTCTACGATGGAGGCAGTAAAGGCTTCCCCCTCTCCCCAGAATGCAAATGTTTTTGTGCAAACCTCTTAGAAGGGCAATCGGCAGCCCGGTGGGAAGAAAAAGAAAGGTAAGAAGGGAGAGGGAAACCGAAACAAGCCAAAGCCCACGAATAATGCTAATGGGGGCAAAAAAGAAAAGAAGAAGGTTAAGTTCCCTTGTAAGTTGTGCCAAGAGGACCACCTTACTCACCTTTGTCCCCTTATGGATCACGCCCAGAAGCTGCTCAAAGCTCAACAATCGGCTGTCCTGAAGGATCCTTTTTCCCAAGGACAGAACTCCGCTTCAACTTCTAATGTAGCAGGGGGCACTCAAGCTGCCCCTGACCCTAATTATATCAACATGGTTCGATCTTCAACTTTTTTGCAAACAAGGAACAAAAATTATGAGAACGAGACTCTTGAGAAGGGTAAAGCTGTAGGTGAACCTTCCAACCCTCTCACAATAGAGAAACCTGCCGAAACTATGCCAAAAAATACCGAAAGGTGTTTTCAAGAAGACCTTGCATAACCCCAATGCTAGGGCTACTTCAAACTACTCTGTGGTTGAATATTTATCTCAAACCCCTTGTGCAATTTCAGCTTTAGAGGTGTTACAGAGTTTCCCTGCCCAGCGGGATGCTCTCTTAGCAGCTTTAGGTAGCATGGATTCTTCGAGTCTCATGGCGAAATTTAATCTATCTGATGTCAAAATTTTCCTGCCTTACCATGTAGCCCTATCAATAGTTGTCATCCATGGTGGTAAGACCATTGGAAGGGAAGTTGTTAATGAGGGAGCCTCTACATGTGTTATGTCCCTGGCCTGCTAGAAAGCTCTTGGATCCCCAGAGCTAGTCCCATCAAACACTTTACTTACTGCTTTTGATGGAATATCCTTCCATTCTCATGGTATCCTGCCAGCTTTTGAGATTAAGTTAGTAGGAAAAGCAGTGTCTATTGAAGTTGAAGTGATTGATGCTCCCTTGGACTGCAATTTGCTTCTGGGAAGGAATTGGACTTATGCAATGTCTGTTGTTGCATCGGCTGTTCTTCATGTCGTGGTTTTTCCACATGAGGGAAAGTTGGTTACTGTTGACCAACTTGATTTTACCTGAAAAGGCCATTTAGAGTCTAAGGAATCCACTGTGCCATTGGTTGATCAGGCCAAACCTGCTGCATAGAGCTTGGGGGATGGAATGTACGCATCATTGATGGGCACATTTGACCTTCCATCCCCAGTGAATTACATTGGTTCTACTACTGTGGGGAAGTCCATCGCTACGGTTTTCAATAGGACTGATCCTTAGGTCCTCCCAACTCCCCATGAACCAAAAGTTCCCTTATCGGCAGTGGAGGTAGCTTATCAAGCCATCACTGAAGCCATTGTTGATCCCATTCCAGATCCTCTATCAGTCTCAGATGATCTGGAAGAATTCTATTTGCCCGCATGGGCAGAAAACTCTTTACATTCCATAGATTGCTTAGATACAGTTTTACCTTCCGATGAAGCTATTCTGGAAGCCATGAGTGGATGTGATAAGATTTTTGAGGATCTTCATCATCGATCCTATTTTCTTCCAGATCTAAGCAAGATAGAAAACCAAGAGTTTAAAGTGAGACTGTCAGAATATGTTGAGGTACCTATCAACCCTTTGCCTAGGGAAGGGGTGTTTGCTGAGGGGAATATGGAAAACATTTCCGCCACTATACCCATCAACATCTCTGTAAACCCAGATGTCGTGGAAAATATCTATATAGGTGCAAACTACTCTCCGAAGGAGATTGCCATCTACACTTCCCTTTTCAAGGAATTTCGCGATATATTTGCCTAGTCATATGAGGAGATGCCAGGCATTGATCCATCTATTGTTCAACATGATATCCGAACCTATCCTGATGCTAAACTGATTCGACAGAAATTAAGACCCGTGAACCCGCGTAAAGCGGCGGCTGTGAAGGCAGAAGTTGAAAAGTTGTTGAAAGCTGGTTTTATATATCCCATAGCTTTGACTAAATGGGTATCCAAGCCTGTTCTTGTTGATAAAAAGCAAGGGACTATTCGCATTTGTACAGACTTTAGAGACCTCAATAAAGCCTGTCCTAAGGACAATTACCCCACACCATTCATTGACCAGATCATAGATGCATGTGCGAGGAGTGAGGTGTTTTCGTTTATGGATGGTTTCTATGGCTACAATCAAATCCAAATCAAACTGGAAGACCAACATAAAACTACTTTCATTTTCCCTTGGGGTACATTCGCGTATAGAAAAATTCCCTTTGGATTGAAAAATGCCGGGCCTACCTTTCAACGAGCCATGAACTTTGCTTTTCATGATATAAAATCCATTGTCGAACCCTACCTTGATGATTTGCCTGCACATTCTCGCAAGAGGATCCAACATCCAGATCATTTACGGTTAATTTTTGAACGATGCAGATATTATAAAATTCGCTTGAATCCCCATAAGTGTGTATTATGCATCGAGTCAGGTATATTACTCAGATTCATTGTCTCTAGTAGAGGCATCCAGGTGGATCCATTGAAAGTTGAGGCCATTGTAAATTTTCCTACTCCTCGTTCTCTCAGGCAACTTCAAAGCCTGCAAGGAAAGTCTAACTTTTTTTGACGTTTTATCGTTAATTATGCCAAGATCACTAAAGGTTTCATGCACTTTCTCAAGTAGGACACCCCATTTGTATGGGATGAAACCGCACAACTTGCGTTCGAGGCATTGAAAAAAGCTTTGCTATCGACTCCTTTATTACGTCCACCAGATTATTCTAGGGATTTTATATTATATCTAGCCGCATCGGAGTCGACCATTGGGGTAGTGCTAGTTCAGGAGGACGATAAGCTTGTTGAGCATGTCGCTTATTATCTTAGTCGTGCTTTGGCTGGACCTGAGCTTAGATACTCCCACGTTGAGAATTTAGCCTTAGCAACTGTTTATGCTGTGCAGAGGTTGCGCCACTACATTTTACTGAGGACCACAACAGTAGTGGCATATGTGAATCTGTTCCAATATGTTTTATCCCGATGGATTGTTGGGGGAAAATTTAACAAGTGGATAGTCATTCTCCAAGAGTTTGACTTGGATTTCCAATCCGCTAATTCTAAAAAGTCGTTATCGTTTGCTGAGCTAATAGAAAAATTTCCCACTGAAGAAGATGTAGTGATTGAAGATGACTCATTCCCAGATGAGCACATCTTTCTGATATCCACCTCTGATCTTTGGTACAGAGATATTCTTATATATCTCCAGAATTTGAAGTATCTTTTTGCTTACTCTAGGGAGGAACGACGTAAGTTACGCCTTCATGCCAAGAACTACCTCATTATAGGAGATACATTATATCGAAGAGGGGTAGATTCTGTCTTGTGTCGCTACCTTACTCATGAGGAAGCGAAGATTGTACTAAATTATTCCCATAGCGGAGCATGTGGGGGTCATTTATCTGGGTTAGCAACAGCCCAGAAGATATTGTGTGCTGGTTATTTCTAGCCCACAATCTTCAAGGATTGTGTGGAAGCCATGAAGCACTATCATCCGTGTCAGCTTTACACCAGAAAAATGCGGTCCCATCCTGCTCTATTATTTCCTGTTGTCTCGGTAGGCCCCTTCATGAAATGGGGGATCGATTACGTGACCTGCAACCTAGTTTCAGTTGGGGGGCATAAATACATCATTGTTGCTGTTGACTATTTTACGAAATGGGTAGAGGCAATGCCTACTTTCAAAGACAACGGGGAAACAACAGCTTTCTTTGTTTTCAATCAAATTATTGCACGGTTTGGTATTCCCAAAGTGATTGTCACTGACCATGGCCATCATTTTCAAAATAATATGATGACGGAACTGACTACAATGCTCGGATTTAGATAAGAACACTCTTCTCCATAATATCCGCAAGCAAATGGTTAGGTTGAGGCTGTAAACAAGACTTTGAAAACTATCCTTAAATGGACAATTGATGCAGCCCGTTCTAATTGGCACATCATGTTATATCCTACTCTTTGGGCTTACAGAACTAATGTTAAGACTACCACGGTTTATTCACCTTTCCAACTCGTTCACGGGGTGGAAGCAGTTACTCCGATTGAATGCGAAATCCCATCTTTGAAGATAGCCATTCATGTGTTACCTGATACGACTGAGCTTGAAGAACATCTAGTACATATAGAACACCTTGATGAGAAACGTAGAGATGCGTTGACTACCAATCAGGCTCATAAAAATAGGGTTAAATCTCAATATGATAAAATGGTCAAACCTAGGGTTTTCTCTGAAGGGGAACTTGTCTTGCTTTGGGACCAAGATAAAGAACCCCTGGGGGCAGGAAAATTCAAGGCTTTGTGGTTAGGACCCTATGTCATGTTGAAGGTATTAAGTAAAGGCACATATGAATTAGTATATTATGATGGGAATAAGCTACCTGAGCCTAGAAATGGGCTCTACCTGAATAAGTACTATGCTTAGGATTAACACTTTTTCTTGTATTTTTCTTGTATGTATTTTATGTACAATAGGTTGTCAGTTTTGTTTTTTATATTATCTACTGGTTGTTGTAGATGTCTTCCAAAATGTATATAGGTTTCGCTAATGGCACCAGCCGTCACACTTGTAACCTCGCTTCAGCAGCATGGGTTATCTATTCTCCCTCAGGACAGCTTGTTGCCGCGGGTGGCGCTTGTATTGGTCCTGCTTCTAATAATGTTGTTGAGTATAGGGCTGTCAATGAGCTCCTATGGGATGTTTTGTCACATGGCATTACCTAGCTTGAAGTCCATTTGGATTCTCAGTTGGTAGTTTCCCAGCTCAATAGAGCTTATCAGGTATGAAATCCTATCTTGTTACGTCATTTTATGCAAATTCGTTTACTGAAAAGACATTTTGAAGTTATTACTTTCAATCATATTCCACGAAACCAAAATTCATTGACTGATGCATATGCTAATTATATTTTGGATTGGCATATCACACACATTTCATAAAAATATACAGCAAACATATAAAAAACACTTGTAAATAAGCAGACAACCAAACTTCAATATATATATATATATATATGTAAAATATCTGTCTGTAGATAGATCAAGTATGATCCATAGATCCTGTCATATACAAAATTACAAAAGTGTGGATCTTAATCCATCAAAATGCTCTAGAACTAAGCCTGGCCACCCTGGCCACTGGGACCACCTTGGTCCCCATGATCTCTATGCACCCTGGATTCCTCAGCCTCCTCAGCCTCGGCAGCCTCCACCGCATCTCTGTATACAAGTACTGCTCTAGCTACTTGTCTGAAAAGACGTAGCCAAACCAGTGGAACCCCAACTACAAACTCATGCATGGCTGTAGGGATATGCTCGATCCATATAGTGGGTACTCGTTGGGTTAGCCTAGCCATCTTCCCTTCAAGTACCCTAACCAATCCTGTGTCTCCTCCTACAGCCGGATGCACGAACATGCAGGGGTGCCCTTCAGGGCGGACTAGTCCGATATCTGCATTTTGACACATAAATCGGATTAAGACTTGTACATATGTATATCACTATCATTTGAAAAATTCATAAAAATTTGATAATGATAAAAAATTAAAAATTACTTACCCATATCACCCCATATTGCTCCTGGAGGGAGAATGAGGTCGGGATCACCTCGGAAGTCTAACCCGGCATATGGAAACTGCTCCAATGCCTGCAGCTGTCGTTCCCACCATGTGTAAAAGTCATCATCATATACACTCTATACTACGTCTCCTCCTTTGTGACGGAGGAAGATGTCTCCCCACCGGCTCAGCCTTGGCTGCCGTGGCGATCGGACCTGTAGTGGTATAGCAGGGCTCATAGCTGGCACTCTCGAAGAAGAAGAATGCTACTAGTATGCTTGCATAGCCAAAGTTCTTGTGTCTTCCTCTCTTACAGTCGGATAATTTCCTCTTCATGAGGGGGGCAATTCTCGAGCACCAATCATAGAGAGCACCTCTAAAGTAATCAAATTCCACCCTCATTTGATTCATGGTGGCCATATGTAACCCTGATGATCCTGTAAGTCTCACAATAGTACTAGCCAATACCTGGAAAGTGAAATCCTGGATGTCTGCAATGAGAACACTGCTTCCTTTCTTCTGAGTACCTGGTATGCAGAACATGTCTACATAGTTTTGAACACTTAAGGGGTCACCGCCCCTGCCAGTTCCCTCCAAGTTCACCGGTGCTCCCCATTGTGAAAACCCGGTAATAAAATATATATCTTCCACGGTAAGCTCTAAGGTCTCACTCTGAAGATTGAACATCCCCAACTCATGGTCCCAGTAATTGACCATGAATTCCAATATGCGGGCATTGGCCCGCATGGGCGAGGTACAAAAGAACTTCAGCAGCCCACAAGTCCTCAATGCTTGTATTGTGGGCATGCTTTGGAGTGCCGCATTATCCATTACTTCATGCTCTCTCTCTCTCCACTCCAGAACCATGTTTACCTGGAAAATACAAGAAATTTGGTTTGAGTATTTCACATTTAAAATTTAAAAATATTGCATATTGTTTAAGTTTTTCCCTTTTGCGCAGTATTCGCGACTGTCCCTTTAGACAGGTCGCGTATCATTTGCGGTTGTCTAGTTAGACAACCCGCGAATGAAACGCGTATTCACGACTCTCCTGTGTAGCAACCCGCAAATGCGTACTGTGGTAATTTTTGGCTGCTCATAAATACCGAATTCACCATTAATTTTAATATTTGCTTGGATCAAATTAAAGGGCTTAGGGTGTAGAGTTACCTCGAGCTAACGGATTCTGATTCTGTCGGTCAAATTGTCCTCGGTGATCGATCAAAGGTAGAGGGTATTCTTTCTCTTTATGGTTCACAAAGTTCAAATGGTATGAAATGTTTTAATTTTCATTCTATTTATAGAAATAATATTTCATAAAGTGGGTTTTTATTCTATAGTTTGAAATGCTCATCAAATAATACCGTACTTTTGTACCCTGGAACAGGTTTATCAACTTTTACAAAATGTTGTTGCTCTAATAGGGTGGTTTCGCTATTTCCAACACATGTTGGCATCTTATCACTCCACATTAACCTTAGTATTTAACATTTTTCCATGGACTATGGTATTCTAAGCCATTAGTACCTTGTCTCTACCATTGTTCTTCCGTGGCTAGGGCCCTTATTTCATGAGTATCATCTTTCTATGCCTTTGACATCCATTGTTTCTCATGCCGCCACTGTTTCAGGTCCAGGGGTGTTCTTTTAGCTATTTTTCATGCCAAATAGAGCTTCTTCTGAATCTCTTTTTACAAGCTATCCATTTATAGGACTCCCCGCCTTTATGGAGTTTCTTTAGGCCCAGGTTTGACTCCTTTAAAATAGACTTGAATGCCGAGTTATCTCGTCCATTCAAGCTCGTTAAGAATATGTGAACGGGCATCCGCATTGGTGGTAGGTTATCTCTTTCTCGAACCATGTGGAATAATACGAGAAAGGATCACTCTCTTTTCTTTTGAATTGAGAAGAGTATTCTCAGGCATAGGTTTATCACTTTTCCGGACCTGAGGGACTAAATTTATGGAAAAGGAACACCCGTTTTGAGCTTAGTTTTCTCTTTTTCGTGCTATGGACCCAAACATGAAAAAGATTCCAAGTGTACTTTGTGTCTTTGTCATGCTCGTTAAATACTAAAGAACAAAGCAACGAGTTTATTGTTGTAAGCCCCATTTATCGTAACCAAATGGATCTTTCCGAGTGATCTTGCTTTCCTTCACACTCGTAAAACTCAAGCTATTATATTTTGTTCTGGAAGGAGCGTTGGGTAGGTGGTAATTTAACCTTTTTCGGACCTCCCTGACTAAGTACAAAAAAGGTACACCTTTTCTTCTTCGGAAGTTAAGATATTTCTTTTGTGGTTTGTTTTATACTTTTTCAGCCTCAGGAGACTAAATTGGACGAAAAAGGACCCCCCTGGAGTCTTCTTTGGCATTTTCAGACTCTCTAAATGTGAAAATACCGCCTGAGCATGTACTAGTTCAAGCTCATTAAATCCACAAATCAATGACACTATCAAGCATTATTTTCCTATCTCTTCAAGCTTGTTAAAAAATGAAGAGGGAAACGAGTTTACTTTCCTGGACTCGTTAAAACTTAACAGGGAAGGTAAGGAAGAAGTTTTCTCTTGTTTTTAGTAATGGCAGCATGTCGTCCTTGAACATAGCACTATTTGCTTTCCGATATCCATGTTTTCAATGTGTACTTGTGTTCAGCTATCACTTTAAGTTTCTTACTCCTCCTCTTCTGAGTTATAACTGGGGAATCTAATCATGTCTCCTACATGACAGATAAGTCTAGTTGTTCTATCTATCCGTTATACGCTGCCTTGGGTCATCTCTGTGTTGTGCTCACTGTTCAAGGACTCTACCCACTATCTGATCTATAACCTGATTCCATCATTGTTATATCTGTTATCTATTTGTGTCTCCCTTCTTTTGCCGAGTTCCTAGTCACTCTTGTGATCCGTTGGAGGATCCGTTGCCTTCCTTATCACAGCATGGTTCCATTTCAGTACTTCCTGATGGCGAAGACCTAGAGTTTTGATGATTGTACCTCAGGATTTCACTTTCATCATTGGTGAATTCCTTTGCTCGAGTTGTCAATTATCATCTATTGGTTGACAAACTATTGAATCCTTTCCATGTTCGACTTCAGCTTACCCTTATTCACATGGCTTGGATTGTACTGGTTCTTTGGGATTCTTTATGAATACCTTAGTTCACTTATGGACTAAGTTGCACAAGATTATGTTCTATCAATATACATAGCTTCCAGATATTTGAAGACTCATCATTATTTTATATTGTGGCTTCGATCCACCTTTGTAATATACGTGGTTTTTACCCATATCATATGATGTACTCAAATATTGTAAAGGAGCTAGTGTTCCAGTAAATTGAACATAGCATCCTCAGATATAACTTTGTATATGACATTACTATGTATTTGTTTCAGGTACTCTCTCTGCTCCATTGGATTTCTGAGTTTCTCCAGAGTTAAATATTATAATTTATTTCGGCCATCGTTCCCCTCTGACCTCACATATTAGGGGGAATCTGTTATACACCTGAATGGCACCTCTCCATCCGAGTGCCGACATCCCTCATGCTAGCACACAAAAGGACACTTATGGATAGAGGTTTGCCCAAAACACTATAGCTTGGATTATGATGAAGTACATTCCCTATATACCCAACTGGTTACTTTGCTATTTTACCATATTGAGATGTATTCACGACTATTCTTCTATACAACTTGCGAGTCATTCGCGAGTCCTGGTTGATGCAAGTCACGAATCCTTGTATTTGCGGGTTTCCCTTATGCTTAGTTGCGAATCATTCGTGGGTTGCTCTACTACATACTCGTGAATGTGTATCTTAACATGAAAACATAAAACACGCGCTAATGGGAGATTAGTTAATCCATTTAACTTAATTTCCTTAACTGATACAACTTCCCCAACCTTCGAGAAATTCCTTATTTCACCCATATAAATATAGGCCTTGGGGAGGGTGTTGATACTTACATTTTTGGAGAAAAGTTATGCTGGTGGATTGTTTACAGAAGCCTTTGGAGCAGTGAAACTTAGAATCCTTTGGTTGCAGAGGAGTCCTTGTCTTAGACGTTGGATTGTAACCTTAAACTCTTTCCATTATTGATAATAAAGAGATTACTTCTTCCATATGTGTTTCATGTCTTGTGGTTTGATAAATGTTTATATTTCAGTATGATATGTGTTTTATCTAACCTGCCTATATGTTCATGAATCATCTTTTATCTGGAAGAGTATTTCTTGACAGGTGAAAGAGGAGCAATCTTGAAGACTTTGGAAGTGGAACAGAGAGGAAGAGGATATCAAGGATCGACCTTCGTTTAACAAGTAAGTCCTTCTAACCCTCCTATTTCCTATTCTATACTTAGAAGTCAATTGTCTGCAAGTGATTGAGTATGCTGGTAACCCCATACCTATGGTTATTAGGTGCATAATCCGATACAACACCCATGGCCACACATTGGGAAATAGGAGGCAAAAAATATTTGGTAAAGTAATCGTCTAATAACTGATCCGGAATAGGGGCCTTAATAAGCCTTCTGCACCTTCTCCACTCATGGATATGATCAGATATGTGGATGGATGTGTTCTGTCGTAGAGAAGTTAAGAGATCAATACCCATTTCATAACGAATAGGGAGCTAAAAGTGTGTAAGAAACCCAAAATCCTGTCACCATCATGTGATAAGACCTTTGACATACCTACTTGCCCTGAATCCCAACTTCTGGAGTGAAGACTAAATGATTTCTTATCAGTCTATCATACAAATTCCCAGCACCGTTAATCCTCCCTTATCCAGGAGCGGTACCCCTGTTCGCACTACTTTTCATTGGTTGTCCACAAGCGATGCCACTGCCTGTTACCTTTGGTCCATAGGCGGTTATTACTGGAACCACTCTGTCATAGAAGGAGAAGCACAGTACCTTGGGTAAAAGGGGAAAAATAGAAGCTTCTCAAAGCTTCTAGATGATAAGCTTTGAGATATCCCTTATCCCTACTACTGTGGGTTGGTTGATCTCGAGATCCCTCATCCTAGGATCTTAGAGGCCACCTCACCCAATAATTTCTCAACCATCTCTATCCATTAAAGCCCTATAAATATGAGCTCATAGCCATGGTTGAGGAGAGAACAATTGAAGGTATTTTTATGCTATTGGACTGATTCTTGGCCCAAGATCATTTGGAGAGAGCATAGAGAGCTAGAGTCAGAGCTTTTGGGGATGAAGAGCTGGTTTCATGGAGATGCATGTCAACACTAAAGCTTGGTTCTAAACTTCTTCATATTTATAATGCAAGTTGATTTTCTGTCCAATATATATTGTTGATGTTTGATTTCAGATATATATTGCTAGATTCCTTAGTCACTAGCATAGATTAGTAGATCATATTCTGGTTGCTTTGATCTGTTTCGTGTTGAAATCTTTTGCAGGTACACAGGTGAACTGTCAAAGCCTTGTATTCTAGATATCTACAGCATCTAGGGGGAATTATCAACCTCTGTGATCTATTTGTTCTGGATCTAAACCATTTAGACCAGTGAAACACCTTGCTGTCTGCAGGAGGTGAAATATTCTAATCAACAGATCTGGTGACTCCGCTAGGGAGTAGTTGTATTCAGTCGTTCTGATCGTCCTCAATCTGCAACTCTTGTTTGAATCCAGGCTCCATTTTCTTCAACTCTTTACAGTCAGATCTACTTTCTGATTTGTATTATTTGGGTTTGAAATTTCTAGATCTGTTCAGATCTGATTTATTTCGGTTTTTTATGCTCTGTTACCATATTCAATTTGACAGTATTCACCTTGATCTAGTCTATTTTTGATCTAATCCATTGTTCTCTTTTTTTTTTGGCCATCTACAGGGAACTGCAACAATGCTTTGTGTGAAGAGCAGTGCCACCGCCTGAACACAGTGGGTAGTAAGTGGTGCCACCACCTGTATCTGGTTAGCAAGGAGCAGTTTTGCTTTGGAAATTCTCTTACAACACCTATGAAGCGTGGTACCAGGTAGGCATTAGTCCAAAAATATTTTTCCTCTTTTTTCTTTGTAAAAACTTGGAATTTTGATTGCTTTCAGTTCTATTATTAGGCTTGTGTTATTGAATCTGATGTGTGTGGCTTGCTGCTTTGATGGTTTAAGATTGATTTTGAGTGGAATTTCAAAAATTTGTTTAGTCTTTTTTATTGTTCATCTGCTTCTCACTTGTTGGTTGTGTTCAAAGAAGGATTTCTTGTTTTCTGAAATTTAGGGTGTTCATTGAACTCTCTTTTCATTGCATGTAGTGAAATAAGAACATTAGATTAGCTTCTAGATTTCATTTCTTGCTTGCATAGTAAACTTCTTTTTCTTCTCTTCAAAAAAGAAAAGTTTTGCTTGAGGTTAGGACATCATATTTGAGTGTTGGTTTTCGGTTTTCTAATTGGCTTCATAAGCTTTCAGGACCTTTACGATCTTTCATCTCTCATGCATATAGGACTATATCGATAAAAAAAAATGGTAGTTTTAAGTTAGATTTTCTTATGTTTGTAAGAAATTTGAAAAGTTAGAGTGCATTGGCATATAGGTGTGCTTGGTGTTGTTCTTTTAGGAAAAGAGATTCTCACCCTTCCCATTTGCTTTCGGAAAGAAGAATATGGTTTGTAGAAGTATTTGCTTGTCTTTGATTTGATGTTCATGACTATTGATTGGAATGATTTTTGGTTTTGAAACAAAAAGAAAAACACCCTCTTCCCTCCCGTAAGTAGGCATATTGAACGGTAAAGTGAACATTTGCACAAGCATACTGCATGCTTTTACTTTTCTGTTAGAACATCATGCATTCACCTAACCATACATGTTAAAATCAACGATAGTTGTAGGTTAAAATTTATGTAGTAACTTGAGTGATAGGTTAGAGAAGTGTTCGTGTGTTGTAAAACATAGGAGCTGTCGTTATTTGTCAGCATTACATTCTGGGACTCGCGTGGTTCTTCCACGTACTGTCGGTATATCAAACAGCCTTTCACGTACCCTTGAGGTATATAGAAAGGTACTTCACGTACTAGATTGTATATTGAAAGGCCCCTTGTGTACGGTTATGCATTAGACAACACTACTACCGATTCGAGCTCCCATGTACCTTGAGTATATTGGGAGACCCCACTAGGGTACCTTATCTATCTGAGAAAAGTCCTTTGTCCATCTTGTTTGGAGCCATACACCAAAAACAGCATTCGGGGATATTACTATGCATGTACCCTTGAGGTATATTGCGAGTGGCACCGGCTTGACAATCCTAGTGAGAGACCTGACTTTTGAACTCCTCCTGTCATTTTAATTTTGCTTGTTTTGACCTATACTTTGAGTAGGGAAGTCTTTTGGTGTGTTTTTTCTAGATTTTTAGACCCTAGGTTAGATAGGAACTGTACAAACTGGCTGAGTTAAGATAGTCCAAGAGAGTACAGGGCTTGCCACCCAATTTTACTTCTATTTCAGAAGGAAATCCAATGGAAGCTATTGACCAAGGAGCTGCTACCACCTCCCAAGTGGGAGACCATATGGTGGCGGAAAGTGGAGTACCATATTCTTCACACTCACCTCCCTTGGTCCAACAGCCTTCCCATGAGGATTCATCGCTCCATCCTCTCATGGAATATCATGTTAGAGACGTGTTAGAGACGTGTTCGTGTGTTGTAAAACATAGGAGATATCATTATTTGTCAGCATTACATTCTGGGACTCGCGTGGTTCTTCCACGTACCGTCGGTATATCGAACAGCCTTTCACGTACCCTTGAGGTATATAGAAAGGTACTTCACGTACTAGATTGTATATCGAAAGGCCCCTTGTGTACTGTTATGCATTAGACAACACTACTACCGATTTGAGCTCCCATGTACCTTGAGTATATTGGGAGACCCCACTAGGGTACCTTATCTATCTGAGAAAAGTCCTTTGGCCATATTGTTTGGAGCCATACACCAAAAATAGCATTCGGGGATATTACTATGCACATACCCTTGAGGTATATTGTGAGTGGCACCGGCTTGACAATCCTAGTGAGAGACCTGACTTTTGAACTCCTCCTGTCATTTTAAGTTTGCTTGTTTTGACCTATAGTTTGAGTAGGGAAGTCTTTTGGTGTGTTTTTTCTAGATTTTTAGACCCTAGGTTAGATAGGAACTGTACACACTGGCTGAGTTAAGACAGTCCAAGAGAATACAGGACTTACCACCCAATTTTACTTCTATTTTAGAAGGAAATCCAATGGAAGCTATTGACCAAGCAGCTGCTACCACCTCCCAAGTGGGAGATCATGTGGTGGCGGAAAGTGGAGTACCATATTCTTCACACTCGCCTCCCTTGGTCCAACAGCCTTCCCTTGAGGATTCATCGCTCCATCCTCTCATGGAAGATCATGTTGATGATACCCATCCGAACTTTGGTCCTAATGGTCCTTTTTGGGAGACACCTATTGGACAGGCCATTGCCTCATTTGGCACCCATGTAAGTTCTCCTAAAAGTGAAGAAGAACGCAGGCAATACCATGATACTATCCTCCATGCACAGGAGGTAGAAAAGTAGATTGAAAACCTATTAGGCCCTTCACCAGTTTGTTCCACATTCCTTCCTGTGGGATATCATTCACTAGCCGATTCTATGAGACCCATTGAACCGATTATAGATCGTCCATTAACAACCCACAGCCCAGGTAAAATTTCCACCCCTCTGACCTCTTATGTTATGTCTGATCCAAATCCGCCCAGATATTTTGCATATGGGGCCCAACCTTCAATTCCTGTGTCTTCAGTGCCTTTGAATGTCGAGGGGGCAACCCCCAGCACGACCTGCGTTATCTGATCCCGGAGTTGTACCTAGTTAAGAGCAGACCTCTAACATATAAACATCTACAGTTTTTGTCCCTCCCACCCACACTAATGTGGTAAATCCCCCATCTAGTTCAGGTCATCCCTTGGGGGCACAACCTGTTGCCATTCAGTCTTCTAGTGGTTATGGTTATCAAATACCTGTAGGTAATCATCCATCTAATCCTACTGGAATTCCATTCCCTAGCAACACTTTTACGCCATGGGGGTAACCCAACTGGTCTTACATGCTAGCCATGGGAGGGATGCACATACATACTACAAGAGGTGCGGAAGGACATCCTTATGGAGGTCCTCCCCTTGGGGGACCTAATGGTCCTAGAGGGCTTGGCGGTCCTCCTCATGGTCCTAGTAGTTTTGGGGGACCTAGTGGCTTTCCTATTTATGGCTCGGGAGGGTCTGGTGGCCCTCCACCTAGTGGTTCCAGTGGCTCCAGAGGTTTTCCACCTCCTGCAGGTTCCAGAGGGTCTAGTGGTTTGCCTCCTGGTGGTTTTGGTGGTCCTGGTAGTCCTGGCAATCCTGGTGGCTCTGGCGGTCCTCCTCCTGGAGGCCCTGGTGGTCCTAGTGGTCCTAATTATGGAAATCAACCCCACATGGGAATATTTATTGGTAGTTCTTCCTCACAGCAACCTGTTTTTCAGTCAACCTATGGCCCTACTTGTAATTTCATGCCATATCAATATTACCAGTATGTGCAGCCCAATATTCAGTTACCTTTCCTTGCAACTTTGTACTTGCCTGATTTTTCCAAGTTGATTAATGATCCCATTCGACATAATCCCTCGTGGCCTCCCATTCTGGTAAATTTAGCATCGGACATTCCAAAATTTGATGGGAAGCAGGATGAAGATCCACGGAACCATGTTATGAATTTTCATTTGTGGTGTTTCTCAAACTCCCTCATGGATGATTCTGTTCGGTTACGACTCTTTCAGTGAACTTTGATCGGTACGGCCGCGAAGTGGTATATTGAACTCCCACAACATTCATTTGTGGATTTTGGCTCGTTGGAAACTGTATTTCTTACACACTTTCAGCTCCCTATTCATTATGAAACAGGCACTGATATTTTAAATTCTCTGAGATAGAACACCTCCACCCACATTTCTGACCATATTCATGAGTGGAGAAAGTGGAGAAGACTTATTAAGGTCCCTATTCTAGATTAGTTGTTAGCTGATTGGTTCACTAAATCCTTGTTGCCTCCTATTTCCCGAGATGTGGCCATGGGCGGTGTCGTTACCAAAGAGCAGGCTATTATCCGGGCTCAGTACCTAGACTTGGTTTATTCCCTGTCTGAGACTCTTTATGACCTGATTCCTCAAGCTCCTCGCCCCAACACTGACCCTGCCAAGCCATTAGCAGAAGTACCTATTGATAGGATTGTTGGTTCAATCCAGTCCCCATCCACAGTGAAACCCACCAAGCAAACCCAACCTGTTACTCCTTCAAATCCCAAGGTTTCTGCCGAGGTTGATTCTATTCAAACTACTCAAACCTCGGGTAATAAAAAGAAAGGTAAAAATTGAAATAAAAAAACTGGAAACTAGCAGGAGGCCCCACAATCAACCCATAATGACAACAACATAGGGAAAAGGAAGGATAAATACCCTTGGCTGTTATCTGGTAGTGACCACTTCTCCAAGGAGTGTCCTCATCGGGACAAAATCTCCCAGTTTTTGAAGTCTAATCATGCACCTACAATACTTATAGACCCTTTCCCCTCTCAACAACAGCTAGTATACCACATGTCAAACCAAGGTATCTCTAGTTCATCAGAGGAAATTTGTATGGTGTCCTCAAATACCATCTATCTGCAAAATCAAATCCAAAATTATGATAAACCCACAGATAAGCAAGAAGATCAATCTTCCTCAGGGAAATCTCCCTCCGCTAGTTCTCCAGAATCCTCGTCTACTATTCCCTTGTCTATCGAGAAGCCTACTCTCGACATGATTTTGCACCCACCAAAGAGTAGTCTTTGGAAGGATTTCTTTAATCCCAATTCCTGAGCTGCTCAATTCTATAATGTGGTTGAATATCTCACTCAGGCACCTTGTGCGATGTCTACCCTAGAAGTACTCCAAAGTTTCCCTACATAGCGCAAGAACTTGTTGACTGCATTAGGTGCTGTAGACCCGGATAACACTAACTTGATTCACTTCAATGTTGAGAACTATAAAACTAGATTACCGCCTAAAATTGCTTTTTAGATAATTACAAAAGTAGTGGGAAAGAAAGTCTTTCGAACGGTACTAGATGAAGGTGCTTCGACCTCGGTGTTATCTCTGACTTGTTGGAAATCTCTTAGCTCTCCCAAGCTTGTTACATCACCTACGACCCTTAAGGCCTTTGATGGATGGGGTTTCCAACCCCATGGCCTCATATCAGCCCTCATGGTCAAGCTGGGAGAAAAAACCATTTCCATCTAAGTAGAAGTGGTAGATGCCCCTTTAGATTATAACCTCCTTTTAGGAAGGAATTGGTTCTATGCCATGAATGTTGTTGCTTCAACAGTATTTCAAACGATCCAATTTCTACATCTCAGGAGAATTGTTACTATTGACCAGCTTGATTTCTATATGCCAGATGTTAATACCTCCATGGCCAATAACATCCCCATGTTAGGTTAGTCCCCTCCTCCTTACCATTCGATTGGGGTAGGTATGCTGAAGGATTCATCCCTTATGGGGATTTTTCCCTCTACTCCTCCTAGCACGGATACTGCGACAGTACATATGATTGCTTAATTTGATATTGAGCCCCTGGGCACAAATGTTGGTGAGTCTACATGAAGCTATGTATGACACCATTCAAACTTGCTCCGATGATCCCACTAATGACATTCATTTAGTGGCTTCAGATCGTTACCATTTACCATACTAGTTAGAACCTTCTCTTCTGGTTCTAGACTATCTCTCTGCGACTTTTCCTTCTGATGAGTCCATTATAGATATCATGAATACGGATGAGCCCATTTGGGAGGATCACCATCACAGATCCATGTTCCTCCCCAATACCAATTCGGGCAGCTATGATTTTACATCCCTGTTTCCTACTGATATTTTCAACGTTCCGCAAAGTCCTATATTGTTGCAAGATACAGATTCTGAAGGAAACCTTTGGAACATTACTCAAACGAACCCAATTGACATATCAGCCAAGCTTGATGTTATTGAGCATGTTCATGTTGGGAAGAATTGCTCCACATATGAATCTGAAGCATATAAGGCATTTTCTAAGGAATTCCGTGATATTGTTTCCTGGTCCTATGAAGAGATGCCGGGGATCGACCCTTCCAATGTGGTCCACAAGATTCAAACTTATCCCACAGCTAAACCCATCAGGAAAAAACTTAGGCAAGTCCATCCTAGGAAGGCCGCAACTATTAAAGCTGAGATTGAGAAGCTTCTAAAAGCTGGTTTTATTTATCCTTTACCTCTGACAGAATGGGTATCGAATGTTGTCCCTGTCAATAAAAAGAAGGGCACCATTAGAGTCTGTATCGACTTTAGGTATTTAAATAAATCTTGTCCCAAAGACAACTTTCCTACCTTGCACATCGATCAGATTATCGACGACTGTGTTGGAAGTTTCATCTTTTCATTCATGGATGGCTTCTTGGGCTATAATCAAATTGAGATATTGCCCGTCGATCAGCATAAGACGACATTCATTTTCCCATGGGGAACCTTTGCGTATAAGAAGATACCTTTCGACTTCAAAAACGTTGGTGCCACGTTCCAGCATGAGATTTCCTATGTGTTTCATGACATGCAACATATTGTTGAACCATACCTTGATAACCTCCCTGCTCATTCACATCGACGGGAGGACCATCCCAATCATATGAGAGATATATTCCTAAGATGTTGTCATTATAATATACGACTCAATCTACATAAATGTGTTTTTTGAGTTGAGACGGGATGTCTTCTTGGCTTTGTGGTATCCAAAGATGGCATCCAGATCAATCCTTTGAACATTGTTGCTATCATTAATCTACCAGCCCTAACCACCATCCTTGAACTCCAAAGTTTGTAGGGGAAGGAAAACTTTCTCCACCGTTTTGTGTGCAATTTCACTGAGAAAATGCATGGTTATATGCATCTCCTCAACAAGAACACTCCATTATTCTGGGATGACCAGGCCTAATGTGCTTTTGATAGTCTTAAGCACACTCTGACTCATTCACCTGTGATACACCCCTGGGACTATTCAAAGGATTTTCTCTTATATATTGCTGCCTCCGCTACTACCATCGCCATGGTTTTAGTGTAGGACAATATCCATGGTTAGGAGCATGTGATTTATTACACCAATAAGAATATTATTGATTCTGAAACCCATTATTCACATGTGGAGAAGCTAGCTTTGGCCATGGTCATTGCTATGCAAAAATTTCGTCACTACATTCTGCTTCGCACTACCACTGTGTTGGCAAACCAGAACCCAATGTACTACATTCTGACTCGTCAGGTACTCGAGGGCAAGTACTTCTGTTGGATCATCATCCTTCAGGAGTTCAATCTTGAGTTTTCCAAGTCTACATCAAAGAAATCCTTGGTTTTTTCTGAGCTTATATGTGACCTTTCTTGTGCTACCATGGAATCTGAGTCCAATGATTCATTTCTGGATGAATTCCTGTTCCTAGTTAGCACTACTAATCCTTGTTATGGAGATTTGTTGATTTATCTCCAGACCCAGCATTTTCAGCCACATCTATCTCGTGATGATTGTCATCACATTTGTCACCACGTGAAATACTACCTTATCTTGCATGGTACCTGGTATAGACGTGGGATTGACTCCATTCTCTAGCGATGCCTCACTCATGAGGAGGCTGAACACGTGCTAAATGATTTCCTCTCTGGAGCATGTGGCGGTCATTTATCTGGGATGGCTACAGCCCAGAAAATCCTTCACGCTTGCTACTTCTGGCCTTCTATATTTAAATACTATCATGAGGCTATTAATAAATTCCCACCATGCCAACATTTTTATCCCAAAAACCCATCCTGCTCTGCTTCACCCCGTCATTATTGTTGGCCCTTTTGCCAAATGGGGGATTGAATTCATGCATTGTAAACCTACCTCAGCCGGGGGGCATGGTTACATCATCGTAGCCATGGATTATTTTACAAAATGGGCTGAGGCCATGCCTAAATATGTAGAATATGGTAATACTACCGCTCTCTTCTTGTTCAATCATATCATAGCTAGATTTGGAGTTCCGCAGTCTATCGTCACTGATCATAGATCCCATTTCCGTAATCAAATGATGGAGGAATTGAGTTCCAAGATAGGTTTTTGCCATGAAAACTCTACACCATATTATCCGCAAGCTAATGGTCAGGTAGAGGCCATTAACAAAGTTTTGAAAACTATGCTTCATTGGATGGTCTGAGATCATAAATTCAATTGGCATCTCGTTCTTTTTTCCACTCTTTGGGCTTATCAGACTTCCGTGAAAATAGCTACTGGTTTCATGCCATTCCTGCTTGTCTATGGACTTGGAGCTATCTTGCCTATCCGATGTCATATTCCATCTTTACAACTTGCCGTCAAACTTCTCCCAGACACTTCTACAGAGGAAGCGAGATTCTTGTAATTGAATAACCTTAATGAGACTCGTAGAGATGTTGCCTTGGCTAATGAGGCACATAAGAAACGTGTCAAGGAACAGTATGATAAATCCATCCAGCCTCGTGTTTTCAATGAGGGTGACCTAGTTTTGACTTATGACCAGAGATATGACAAGCTAGGAAAAGGTAAGTTCAAGTCTATGTGGTATGGACCTTTTGTTATTTCCAAGGTGTTAGAGAAAGGAGCCTATGAGTTGGTAGATTATGATGGAATCCCTTTGGGGCAACCTCGGAATGGGTTGTACCTAAAAAGGTACTATGCCTAGGTCTTATTGGATGGTATCTTTTATATATGTATATTGATTGACTTTCAGTGTGTTTTCAGTATTTTCAAGATGGTTTTGAGTTTTGGTGCCCGCATCTGTTTATACCATGTTTTGGTCATGTAGATGGATTTCTATGGCTTTGCTGATGGTGCTTTCCACAACACCTTGAATCTAGCCTCGGTTTCTTGTGTTCTCTATTCCCCAACTGAATATTTGGTTAGTTCAAGAGCGATTTTCTTAGGTCGTGCTACTAATAACATCACCGAGTATGAAGCGGTCATCGGTCTTCTGACTGAAGCTACCTCCCAGGATGTCTGTGATTTAGTAGTTTTGATGGACTCTCACCTCATGGTTTGTTATTTAAACCATGTCTACACCATTAGGAACTCGGTGCTCCTCCACCTCTTTCAAAGGGTACGTTTGTTAGAAATATCATTTGAAACCATTACTTATAGGCATATCCCTAGGGAACATAATGTAGTTGTTGATTCATTGGCTGATTACATCCTAGATTGCCATATTTCCCATTTATGACGTTAATCAAACATGGTACATTGTAAATAAACATTTGAAGACACATAGAACTCATATAAAATGCATTCATCCATTTGAAACATATAAACATCATGTAAAAGTCTCTCTCTATATATATGAAAAATGTTACAAAAAATAGGTTTCGAGAATGCATTTGAAGCATGTAGGCTTTGAGGCAAAATCATGATACAAAATCCTAAATCTATCTACTTTCAGTACACAGGTCTCATCCAATAGTGGTGCTCATGATAGCACACCACTGCTCGAGCCACCCTATGAAGTAGCCTGCTAAATCGACCAGGTACTCCCACTGTAGATCTCTGATATCTAGTCGGGAGGTCATCTATGTCAGCATCTGGGATGTCCAGTGTCAACCTCTTGAGATTCTCCTCCAGGTCCTCGGTGATATCATCACCCTGTGGAACAAAGTGAGCTTCAGCTCTCCTGTCTAATGGAGATATTCCTCCAGGACTCACTGCTCCAACATCTGCATGAAGATAAACAGGTCTTGTCACTTATCATAAAAAATATAAAACATAAAAAACATAAAAACATTTTTCATCTTTAGGGTTTCTTGTTTCTTACCAATGTCTCCCCACTGCCCTCCAGGTGGGAGTGGTAGGTCAGGATCACCTGTAAAATATGTTCCCACATAGGCATAGTCCTTAACCATGAGCATCTGATCCCACAGCCATCTAAAGAACACGTCATCGAACTTCACTCTGCCCCTACCCGATCCTGTGCAAGCCATGATCTGGACCCACCTCAGCATGCAGGGGTCTCGTGCTCTCAGACTCTGAAAAGTCACCTAGGGCCTCATCTGGGGGACCCGCTCAAAGAAGAAACAATCTAAGATGGAACCAAAGCTGAATTGCTTCAGCTCTCCCTGCCGACATTTAGTCAGCTGATCCTTGAAGATTGGAAGCAATTCTTCCACCCAGTTGAACACCGTAGGTGCTATTGCCTATAGGGAATACAACATATGTGACCTAGAAGCCTGATGTACACCCTGGCTCCCTGCCACCCTATGCATGGTGAACAAAACAATCCGTAGAGCCCTGTCTATCAGTGCCTTGATGGGGATTTTATTCCCCAATGTGCCTGTACCTGGTGCACAGTGTTGATCTATGAGCTCTCTGGTTGTAATGTCCCCACCACAGGAACCTGTCAGTGAGATAGGGGCACCCCATCTCGGTAGGCCATTAAGGAAGTAGATGTCCTCTACCTCCACTATAAGTATATGTGCCCCCACCTCGAAATACTATTGTTCTGGATTCCACATTCTTAGTATGTGTTCCAGTAGTCTCTCGTGGGACACCATGCTTGGTTTCCAGAAGAACTTTAGAAGTCCATAGTTCCGGAGTGTGTCAATACAAACCAGATTCCTTTCAGTAGCAACATCCTCATCATCATGTGTTCTTTCCTTCAATATCACCATATTTTGGAAGCCTAGACCTGCCAAAACAACAATGGTATACATCAATATCATCCTTGAATCATTACAAATAAAAAGAATGAGTCAATTTTGTATATATCATTGGTTTAATTTCTCCATGGCCGGAACCGCCTGTTCCCTATTGGAGACAGGTGGTGGCACCGCCTGTCCACCTTGTTCTTGGCGCAATTCTTGGGTGGTACTGCTTATCCCGCAAGTGGTAGCCGCAGTGCCCGCAAATAGGATTTTAGGCCTTTCCAAATAGGCCTAAAACCCCATTAAATCCCAAAATAAAAGTTATGAAATAAAAGAAGAAGGTCTTAGCTGTTACCTGCAACTAACGAGATTGAAAACGAACAGTGGAAACTCCCAGTATCAGTTGTGGAAGGTCTGGCTAAAAAATGCTCCAAGTGCTCTCTGCTAGTGGTAAATAGTGAAATGCTTGGTTTTTTACTATTTACTTGCCTTATATAGACATTTTTTGGGTCTGACTTAGTATAGTTTTGATATTACATCATGTTCTGGACAAAATCTATTTGTCATAATCCCTTAATGTTGATTTTTGATGCATTTAATACTTGTTTATGAGTAGTCTGCACATTGACTTTAGTAAAAGATTTGGAAAGTTTGTTTATGGATTTTTCATACTTTCACAAAATGGAAAAGGTCATTGAGTGTTTATTACGACACTTTGTCATGCTCGTTAAAATCTAGTATCAAAGTTCCGAGTCTAGTTCAAGTTTCTTTCCAGGCTCGTAAAATACAACATTGTGTAAAGAAACGTGATGGAGTCTTCTTTTCACATCTTCTTTTAGACTCCTTAAACATGAAAATATAGTCGATTATGTTTCCAAATATTTCTAGGATCATAAAATACAACATTGTGTAAAGAAACATTATGGAGTCTTATTTTCACATCTTCTTTTAGACTCCTTAAACATGGAAAGATAGTTAAGTCCATTTCCGAATCTTTCCAGGCTCGTTAAAAGTGACATTGTGTAAAGAAACTTCACGAAGTTCTCTTTAAACCCTTTTCAGACTCCCTAAATATGAAAATATTGTTGAGCGATCTTGTCTTCTTCAAGATCATTAAAAGTATTTGAAGAGTCATCCGTCCGATGGTAGGTTATCTCTTTCTCAGTTCGAATAGTACTATTTACGAGAAAGGAACACTCCAGCCAATCATGACTGGAAGAGTTCTCTAAGGCATGATTTTATACTTTTTCATACCTTAGAGACTAAATCATACCCCCCATGGAGTCTTCATCCGTATTCATTCAGACTCTCTAAACATGAACAATACCGAGTTTTCTTTTAGTGGAATCGTTAAATTAAACATTGAGAGACCCGTTTTGGGAACGAACCAATCCTCTCTCAGGTTCGTAAAACATATGGGACTGGACTTGTCTTCTGAAAATCTATATCGAGTGTTTTTTACCCTCTTTGAACTCGTAAAACCAAAAATAGGCACTCATCAATCATGATGGGGGAAATGGGAAAGGGAATCATTTTGCAAATAATGGCAGTTGTTTGTTGTTACCTTTGAACATGGAACTTGTTTGCACAATCATGTCAGTCAATTGGGTATTTAGCTGATCTCCGTGATGATCCACTTTCATGAGTCATGACAATCCTTTGAGTCTTTCAAAAGAATGCATTTTCCATTGTCGCATTGTGTATCTGTCCTGTCTAGTCATGGCGCCAAGTCATTTTATCGTGCCACCCGATGTTCAAAGGGAATCTGAAGAAGTCTTACCTCTGCAATATACATAGCCTTTGTGTCAATATCTTTGGGTCAGTCATATGGTTACTACATTCACATCATTCCAAAACTATGTTTCGAGTTTTGTGTCAATGATGTGAGACTCATCATGGCCCTCCTTTGACAAGACTATTCCCATCGACATCAGCTCATGATCCAGGAAATAGTGTTAGAAACAATTTTTAGTACCTTGAGATGTGTATGCCTTAATGATAGATTCTCTCGCTCTTGACATAGGTTCACATCATTGACCTTTGATCGATAGAATCGACTAGGTGTTCAACATCAGGACATCTATTCACACTCAATAGATTGTACCAGGGTACCTTGGGAATCATTGACATTAATGATGATCTCCCTCGCACTTGTTAACGGTTCACATCATTGGCCAATAATCAAGTGGTTTCTACCATGTTCAACTTCATATAATTGTAATCACATGGATAGAATCGTACTTTGTGGAAGTCGAGATGAAGACCCTGGGCATTTGTTTAAAAGTGCTCATTGCTTTTTCCATAGGTTGCGATGAAGTTTTATATATCTAGCATGGATCCACATTTGTATGGTCATGGCTATGCTCAAATTTGTGTCTGTATGACATAGATCTATGTTGTATGTCTGGTATCTATGTCCAAGTTTGAGTCCCCTATCACATGGATCTATGTTGTATTTTAGTAGCCATGATTGTTTATTCCACTCATGGATCTGCCTTGTATTGGTCTACAGCTATGAGTTTGGTTACTTGTGTCTATGAGTCAACATACTGATGTACTACAGATGCCTACTTGACTGGATGCTTCGATCGAGCCAACTTTTTCATCTCCTGGAAACAACTTGTTCTCAAAGCTCTCATTTATTGTATCAATCTAATACTCATGCTTTGAGGGGCATCATGTTATACCAAAATCCTATCACCATCATTTGATAATACCTTTAACATACCTACTTGCATTAAATCCCATCTTCTGGAGTGAAGAACACATGATTTTTTATCAGTCTATCATACAAATTCCCAGCACCGCTCATCCTCCCTTATCCAGGAGCAGTACCCCTGTTCGCACCTCTTTTCATCGGTTGTCCACAAGTAGTGCCACCACCTGTTACCTTTGGTCCATAGGAATTTATTACCAGAACCGCTCTGTCATAGAAGGAGAAGCACGGTACCCTGGGTAAAAGGAGAAAAAGAGAAGCTTCTTGAAGCTTCTAGATGATAAGATTGTTAGTTTTTCATCACATTTAAGCTATCATTATGATCTTAGGGTCTTTTCACTGAAAGAATAACAAGCACAACAATAAAACACAAGCACATCACAAGAGACAAGAGACAAAAAGAGTTTTCCTCGGGGAAACCATAAAGGAGAAAACCCTGCAACTTCCTCTAAGATAGAATCAACACCAAAACAGTAAGAGATCTCCCAAAACAGTAGTAGTCTTCTGTCTTCTGTCTAGTCCCAAAATTTCCTTCTCCAGTAGTGCGCCACACTTGGGAGAGCAAGTGATGTATTTCACAAGTGATGAATAGAGATACTCTCACTCTCTATTTATATTCATCCGTTCACTTGAATTTCCTTTTCACACGTAGGCTCAACCTAATAATTACTACCCGAGCCTACACCTTAATTAGTGTATAATAACTCAAGTGCCCCGAAACTGTGGGGACTTACCTAATTACTTGATATGACTTGATTACATTATTAATCCTCCCGATCGAAACATCGGGGCATGACCACATGACTCAAATACATAATAGAGACATCCCGGAATAAACATCGGGTTACAATATATAAGATACATATAAGAATACATTCCGAAGTTACATATACATCAACACTCCCTCTTAACTAGGAAGGTATTCTTTCAACACAATTTTTAGCACTGGTCTTCTTCTCTGTATTAGCTGGATCATCTCGTCTTCAAGTCATCTTCGTCTTCAAGTCATCTTTGTATTCAATTCATCTTCGGATTTGGATCATCTCTCGATCTGGATCATCATCACTGGATCTAGATCATCTCTCGATCTGGATCATCATCACTGGATCTGGATCATCTCTCGATCTAGATCATCATCGAACATCATCACTAGATCTGGATCATCTCTTGATCTAGATCAACATCACTGGATCTGGATCATCTCTCGATCTGGATCAACATCACTGCTAGATCATCATTACTGGATCTGGATCATCACTCGATCTGGATCAACACTAGTGCTATCTCATGATTCTTCTCGTCATAGGAAGTTCTACAGATCCAACCCTTTTTCATGCTGGTTGTAGGCCTACCCTCATGTAGGTATTCGCCCAGCACTTACATTTGACCTGCTCGTCAGAAAGGCACGCCCAACACTCACATCTGACCTACTCATCAGAAAGGAACGCCCAACACTCACATCTGATCATGTAGTAAACTACAATCCCATCAGAAAGGCCCAGCACTCACATTCACTAGCATGATAGGACACACCTACTATCATATATGAAATGGCTCAGCACTTACAACCACCAGCACGATAGGACACACCTGCTATCATCTGTGGAAAGGCACAGCTCTCGCATCCACCAGCATGGTAGGACACACCTACTACCATCTGTGGAAAGGCTCAGCACTTACAATCACTAGCATGGTAGGACACACCTACTACCATCTGTGAAAAGGCTCTGCACTTACAATCACCAGCATGGTAGGACACACCTACTACCATCTGTGAAAAGGCTCTACACTTACAATCACCAGCATGGTAGGACACACCTACTACCATCTGTGAAAAGGCACTGCACTTACAGTCACCAGCATGATAGGACACACCTACTATCATATGTGAAATGGCACAGCACTTACGGTCACCAGCATGATAGGACACACCTACTATCATCTGTGATAAGGCTCAGCACTTACATCCATCCAGGCGGGAACACATCCTGCTCACAATGATGGAAGGGCATGCACTCATATCTGATCATGAGGGGAACACATCCCAACAATCATATCAGAATGGCCCCCAGTCCTCCTCGACTGAGCTACCTGGTAACTAACCAGGTGCCTCCATTCTCCTAGAGAATGGCAGTTGCCCTTACATCTGACCTGCTCGTCAGAATGGCCAACACTCACATCTGACATGGAAGGAACTTAATCCTTTAGCCATGAACAGAATGGTTCAGCCCTTACATCTGATCAAGTGGGAACACATCCCTCTATAACATCAGAATGGCTACTCAGTTCTTATATTGAGTGTTCCTAACAACTGACCAGGTGCCTCCATTCCTAGAATGGCAATTGCTCTTACATCTGTCCTGCTCGACAGAATGGACAGCACTCATATCTGACATGGAAGGGAGCAACCCTACCACCATGACAGAATGGCTCAGCCCTTATATCTGACCTACTCGTCAGAATGGCTATGGATCTCAGCACTCATATATGACATGGAAGGAACCAATCGTCTCACCATGACAGAATGGCTCAGCCCTTACATCTGACCATGGAAGGAACCAATCCTCTCACCATGTCAGAATGGATATGGGTCTCATCACTTTATCTGGGAGGAAGCCTCGATATGGAGAACACCAAGTCTCTCTCTGAAGTACTCGAACTTCAGCCTAGCTAATGGATTCGTCAATACATCAGCTATCTGTTCCTCCGTTGCAACATAAAGGAGCTTCACTGCTCCTCTCTGCACCATATCCCTGATATAATGATACTTGATCTCGATATGCTTCGACCTGTCATGAAACAATGGATTCTCTGACAACTTCACGCAACTCTGGTTCTCACAAGTAGCATCTAACTGGAGATCAAATATATCAGACAGTAGCTTCCATAGCCATACTGCCTCACAACTAGTTGAACAAGCTGCGGCATACTTTGCTTCAGCTGTACTCAGTGCCACATAGGATTGCTTCCTGCTAAACCAAGAGATCACACCTGATCCCATACTGAAGCAACATCCTGAAGTACTCTTCCTGTCGATGGGACTTCCTGCCCAATCTGAATCAACATAACCCTCCAGGTTAATCTTCTGATTCGCATTGTACTTGAGCCCATAATCAATTGTACCCTTCAGGTACCTTAGAATATGCTTTGCAGCAATCAAGTGAACACTTCTCATATCTGTCAAGTATAGGCTCAAGGTGTTCACAGCAAAGCAAATATCTGGTCTCGTTTTCGTCAGGTACATCAATGACCCAATCATCTGACGATACATCGTAGCATCAACCGACTCTGACGAAGCATCACTCAATAGCTTCAGGTTCAATGCCATAGGTGTAGCCATAGCCTTCCAGTCCATCATCCCGAACCTTTTCAGGATCTCTACTGCATACTTCCCTTGTCCAAGGAAGATCCCATCTGTACTCTACCACACCTCCGTACCTAGAACAATAGTGCATCGACACATAACAGGAGCATCACTGGTATTCCACCTTCAACCTTGGATCAAAGGTTGGAATCCACTTTACTCTCAGTAAATCCTAGAATCATCAGTAATCTTCCCATCCTATCGTACCATGTTGAACCTCAGGATCTTCTGCAATCACTCCCTCTGAAGCGGAGCATCATACTCCCTCTGTCTTCCGTACTCTATGCACTGAAACATTTTGTACTGGAGTGACAAGTAGCTTCCTATGTATAGAATTTCATCTTCAACCTTTTAGCCAAGGTTAAGATCTTCATCAATCTCATCATGTATTTGTTTCAACTCTTATTGGCTGCAAATGTCTCTTCGTAGTCTAGGCCTTCCTTTCGTGAGAAGCCTCATTCTACGAATCTTGCTTTGTATCCCACCATGTTTCCATCTACTGCATGATGGAACTATGAACTTCTCTTCAGGTCTCGATTCAGTGCCCTGACATCATTCTTCTTGAATTGGTCTTCCCTTTCTTCTTGGAGGCTAGAAGGTTCTGCATCAATGATGTCACTGCACTCATCATATTATTCTTCATTTTGAAATGTCGTCACTTGTTCTTCGGAACAAGTCTTCATTCTTCTTTGCTTGTAGGCAATTATGTATGCAATATTTCCTACAAGTCAAATGCATTTATATGGTTAGAAACATTTCATAAAGAATATTCGTACTGGCAAATACTTATGCATAAATATATGATCATGCAACTACTTTAGCCAATACAACATTCATCCATATTTCATTGAAACTTTCTAGATGCCTTCCATCTCTACCAGGACAACATTGAGATTGTTCACTAATCCAATATGTTAGCAAAGAGGTTTCATTCTAGATAAGTAGCAATGGATAATTTGTATGGCCCTGTGAGCTACTTACCCATCACGTGCATATTAGTAGTATTATGTCATTAATACAAACATCCTATCATGCATAACACAATAACTGAATATAAAAAAATTCATAACAAAATAATATAATGAAATGACAATTGAATACTTATCTTTATTCGTTTCGAGGGTAGACTCCTTCTGGAGCCTTTAGCTTCATCGTCTTCTTCATTCATGATAGCATCATTTCTTATCCAAATGCTGAGGTGGATAAGAAGTTCTTCAAGAGTTGAGATCTTCATATTCCTCATTGATTGAGGGATCTTCTTTGGATGGTAAGAGCTTGATCTTTAGTTGCTCCCATCTTCTCTTCTCAAGCTTTTTCTTCTTGTGAGTTCTCTTTCTTAGAGTCCATTGAAAGTAATCACTTCCTTCTAGCACACATTCCTCACATGAATGAATTCCACGATCCTAGGAGGCCATTCAAGGTGGCCATCACCACTTTTGCATTCTTCACTTTTTCTTTTACCGCTTCAAATTGTTCTTTGATTTGAGAGACTCTTATGACTGCATGGTCTCTGCATTCTGGATCTTCACATTCTTCAACTGGTTTCTTTGAGTCATATTCTGATTTTGTTCTTCCCTTCAAATAGCTTGAAATTCTAGAAGGCCTTCAGCAGCTTTGCTTGCAATAAGTAGTGCTCTATAATGCACATGTGCAAGCCTTCTATGCCAAAGCTCATTTGGCTCTACTGTGTCATGGATCAAGGCTTGTTCTGGATATCCCTTCAATTTGTACAAGCCTCCTTCTTGTTCTTCAATCACTACCACATCATCGATAGTCTTTCCTTTTGGCCATATGATGACTTGACCATCTATGAATGCAGCCCACATTCCTTTTGCATCAATGCTGAAATGGAGAGAAGGTTCTTCTTCAATCCTAGCACAAACAACATTTCTTGAAGAATCTTCACTTTCATATTTGGATCTCTTTCTGGATGGTTCATCATCCTCTGCAGCATGAGCATGATGTCTTCTTTGGCCTTGACCAAGTTCTTCTTGTGAAAGGCTTCCATTAGAGGAAATTTGGGGTCTAAAATGGGCCTTATAAGAAAACGTGCCAAAATAAGTTTTTGTGAGTTGGAATTCAAGAACCAATAGAATTTCAATAAAATAAGTCAACCATAATGGTTGAATTGACATATTTGTCATTAAAAAAAACTACTTTTTTTGTTCGTATTTTCGACATATCTCATTGTGTTTTTACTCAAATTTCGATCGGGAGAGCTTGTTGGATGCGGAATTTGATTCTACATCCAACGAGTACCCAAACTGCATACTTTTGATGGACCCCTCTACCCCAAAAAAAAGAAATACCTGAAAAAATGTGATGATGACATCATCATCACATTTTTTCAGGTATTTCTTTTTTTTGGGGTAGCGGGGTCCGTCAAAAGTATGCAGTTTGGGTACTCGTTGGATGCAGAATCAAATTCCGCATCCAACGAGCTCTCTCGATCGAAATTTGAGTAAAAACACAGGGAGATATGTCGAAAATACGAACACAAAAAGTAGTTTTTTTCTTTCTTCCTCCAAAATTAATCAATATTATTTTATTATTTTAACTATTATTTTATTATTTTCCTTAGGAGGCCCATTTTAGACCCCAAAATTCCTCTAATGTAACCTCGTCTCCCTCTGAAACTGGAACCTCTATACTCAGGTAGGTGTCCAATGTAGTTTCTTTAGAGAGATCAGATACTTCCAGGCTTGGAAGTTGTCAACTTCCCCAAGCTTGTCACCAAGCTGATGTGATATATCATATTGAAATGAGAACCTCAAATGGAAATAGCAAAGGATTAGATCTTACCGATTTGAGGTGTCCATCCTTGTCCCGGAGTTCGTTGATCTAGGGTTTGTCACAGAAACCCTAATTTTCAAAACATGGAATATTTCAGATTTGATTGGATGAACAGATATATCTCTTCAAATGGAGCTATCCAATGTACTCCTTTTCTGAAAACAATGGAGGGAAGCTCCCGAAGCAGGAAGCCCTAATTTTCTGATTTCTTCTGCAGAAATTCCTGTTACTATTTCTGTGATATCTCTGAAATTACTGATCCTATATGTCTAAAATTTCTCATTGAGGTAACCTCACATGTCCCTTATCCAACACCACAGTTTTCATCAGAATTGGTTTCACCATTTGGGATTTATGATCCTTTTCCCAAGGTGACCTGTTACAGGACTATTCGGAACAGCGACGTGGTACGGAATGCCACGTGTCACTGGTTCATATTCTGAGTCTAATATTTGGACCACCGAAAGTAAAGTCCGTGCCCTTTTTGGATCATATTCATGAATTCCATTTGGACCTCTGTAGCTTAAGATATTGCATATCTCCCCAGATGTCGTGTTCAGGGATGAATTCTGGAAGAGGCTGGAACCCTAACTTGGAGAGATCATATCTCCTGGAGTACAGTGAATCTGAGTCTGATTTTTGGACACAAGCTTCATCAGGATTTTATATTTGTCCCCTAAAATTTTCAGCTTCTGAGACTTCTCTAATCGTGGAATATAGTAACTGTACCAAAACGTATCATTTTTAGTATTTAGGGTTTCTCCTAGCTCAGGGTCAAACTAGGGTTTGACTTTTCTGGAGTTTCACCCAACCAAATTTCTTGATCCAGGTATCTAAACTTCAGTTTTGATGAGGATAATAACCCTATGTTGGTCTCACTCAAAAATTCCTCTTCTGTAGAAAGCCCTAATTTCCGCATCGAAGACTGAAAATGCTCGAAATCAAATTCTACTTCGACAGAAAGATGCGCCCTAAGGAGGAGAGTTGTTCCACCTTACCTTTGCTGAAAATATGTGGAGGAAGATCCACAAACTAGGAAGCCCTAGTTTCTGTAGCTGCATAATGTCTTCTTATCAGGTTAGCTCTGATACCATGTTAGTTTTTCATCACATTTAAGCTAGCATTATGATCTTAGGATCTTTTCACTGAGAGAATAACAAGCACAGCAATAAAACACAAGCACATCACAAGAGACACAAAGAGTTTTCCTTAGGGAAACCATAAAAGAGAAAACCCCACAACTTCCTCTAAGATAGAATCAACACCAAAACAGTAAGAGATCTCCCAAAACAGCAGTAGTCTTCTGTCTTCTGTCTAGTCCCAAGATTTCCTTCTCCAGTAGTGCGCCACACTTGGGAGAGCAAGTGATGTATTTCACAAGTGATGAATAGAGAGACTCTCACTCTCTATTTATATTCATCCGTTCACTTGAATTTCCTTTTCACACGTAGGCTCAACCTAATAATTACTACTCGAGCCTACACCTTAATTAGTGTATAATAACTCAAGTGCCCCGAAACTGTGGGGACTTACCTAATGACTTGATATGACTTGATTACATTATTAATCCTCCCGATTAAAACATCGAGGCATGACCACATGACTCAAATACATAATAGAGATATCCCAGAATAAACATCGGGTTACAATATATAAGATACATAGAAGAATACATTCCGAAGTTACATATACATCAACAAAGATTCAAGATATCCCTTATCCCTACTATTGTGGGTTGGTTGAGCTCAACATCCCTCATCCTAGGATCTTAGAGGCCACCTCACCCACTAATTTCTCAACCATCTCTATCCATTAAATCCCTATAAATATGATCTCATAGCCATGGTTGAGGAGAGAAAAATTGAAGGTATTGTTATGCTGTTGGACTGATTCTTGGCCCATGATCATTTGGAGAGAGCATAGAGATAGAGTTAGAGCTTTTGGGGATGAAGAGATGGTTTCATGGAGATGCATGTCAACACTAAGGCTTGGTTGTAAACTTCTTCATATTTCTAATGCAAGTTTATTTTTTATCCCATATATATTGTTGATGTTTGATTTCAGATATATATTGCTAGATTCCTTAGTCACTAGCATAGATTAGTAGATCATATTCTGGTTTCTTTGATCTGTTTCGTGTTGAACTCTTTTGCAGGTACACAGGTGAACTGTCAAAGCCTTGTATTCCAGACATCTACAACATCTAGGGGGAGTTATCAACCTCTGTGATCTATTTGTTCTGGATCTGAACCATTCAGACCAGTGGAACACCTTGATGTCCGCAGGAGGTGAAATATTCCTATCAATAGGTTGCCAACGAGCCAAAATCCACAAACAAATGTTGTGGGAGTTCAATGTACCACTTCGTGGCTATACCAGTCAAAGTTAGCTAAAAAATTTGTGACCGAACTGAATCATCCATGAGGGAGTTTGAAGAACACCACAGGTGGAATGTCATAACATGGTTCTTCGAGTCGTCTCCATGCTTCCCATCGAATTTTAGGATGTCCGATGGTAACTTTACTAGAATAGGAGGCCATGAGGGATTGTGTCGAATGGGGTCATTAATCAACTTGGACAAGTCAGGTAAGTCCAAAGTTGCTAGGAAAGGTAACTGATGGTTGGGTTGTACATACTGGTAATATTGATATGGCATATGATTACGAGTAGGACCATAAGTGGACTGAAATACTGGTTGCTGTGAAGAAGAACTAACGAAAAATATACCTGCATGGGGTTTATTTTTGGGATTAGGACCGGTATGACCGTTAGGGCCTCTGGTACCACTAGGACCACTAGGACCACTAGGAGGCAAACAACCAGACCCTCTAGGGCCACTAGGAGGTAAACCTCCAGAGCCTCTGGAACCACTAGGAGGAGGGCCGCCAGACCCTCAAAGGCCATTAGGACCATAAGGAGGAAAGTTTCCAGATCCTCCAGGACCATTAGGCCCCCCAAGGGGAGGACCTCCATAAGGTGGTCCTCCAGCACCTCTCATAGTATGTATAGGTGTCCCCCCCATAGCTGGAATGTAAGACTAGTGGGGTTGCCCCCATGGTGTAAAAGTATTACTAGGGTATGGAATTCTAGCATAAGGCATCCTTGTAGGATTGGGTGGATGATTAATGTTACCTACAAGTATTTTATAACCATAACCTCCAAAAGATTGAATGGTTACAGGTTGTTCCCCTAAGGGCTGACCTGAACTGGATGGGGGATTAACCACATTAGTATGGGTGGGAGGGACATAAACTATAGATGGTTCTATATTAGAGGTCTTCCCTTGACTAGGTACAATTCCAGTGTCAGATGACGTAGTTCGTGCCGGGGGTTTCCCCCTGGCACTAGAAGGTACTAACGAAATGGGAATTGAAGGTTGGGCCCCAGGTGCAGAAGAACTGGGAGGATTTGGAACAAACATAACATGGGAGGTGATGGGGTTGGTAATTTGACCTAGGTTGTGTTTTGTCACTACAGGATCTATAATCGGTTCAATGAGTCTCATAGAATCGACAAGTGAACGATATCCCACAGGAATAGATGTGGAACATGATGGTGTCAAGCCTAATAGTTCATCTATTTGCTTGTCAATCTCCTGTGCACGGAGAATGGAAGCACGGTATTTCCTATGTTCTTCTTCATCTTCAGAAGAGTTTAAATGGGTGCCAAATGAGATAATGGCCTGTCCTATAGAGGTATCCCAAAATGGAGCATTGGGACCATAATCTAGATGGGTAGTATCATCAACATGACCTTCAATGGGAGAATGGAACGAGGTATTTCCCCAAGAAGGTTGTTGGATCAAGGGAGGCGAGTGTGAAGAATATGGTCCTCCACTTTCTGCAACCACATTATCTCCCACTTGGGAGGTGGTGGCAGCTCCTTGGTCGATATCTTCCATTGGATTTTCTCCTGAACCAGGATTAAAATCGGGTGGCAAAGCCCTGTACT
Organism: Pseudotsuga menziesii; assembly: GCA_001517045.1. NCBI lineage: Eukaryota > Viridiplantae > Streptophyta > Pinopsida > Pinales > Pinaceae > Pseudotsuga > Pseudotsuga menziesii. Next base: position 172,734 of record LPNX011073595.1, on the reverse strand, counting down.
CTTTTGAACTGTCTTGAATCAGCTAGTTTGTACAGTTCCTATCTAACCTAGGGTCTAAAAAACTAGAAAACACACCAAAACATTTCCCTACACAAGCTATAGGTCAAAAAAAGCACACTTAAAATGATATGAGGATTTCAAATAGTTAGGTCTCTCAGCAGGATTGCCAAGAAGGTACCACTCGTGATATACCTCGAGGGGTATGTGCGTAGTAATCTCCTCAAATGGTGTTTTCAGTGTATGGCTCCAAGCAAGATGACCAAAGGTATTTTCACATATAGATAAGGTATCCTAGTGGGCTATTTCGATATACTCAAGGTACATGGGAGATCGAATCGTTAGTAGTGCTATATAATTCATAACCATACACAAGGGGCCTTTCGATATACAATCAATTATGTGAAGTACCTTTCTATATACCTCAAGGGTAAGTGAAAGGCCGTTAGATATACCGACTATACGTGGAAGAACCGCGCAAGTCCCAAGATGTAATGCAGATAAATAATGATAGCTCCTACACTTAACGACGCCCAGACACATCTCTAACCTATCACTCCAATTACAACGTAAATTTTAACCTATAACTACCATTAAGTTTAAAGTGGATGGTTAGGTGAATGCATGGTGTTTTGACAGAAAAGTAAAACCATGCAGTATGCTTATGCAAAATATTTCACTTTACCATTCAGTATTCCTACTTATGGGAGGGAAAGAGAGTATTTTCTTTTGTTTCAAAACCAAAAATATTTCCAAACAACAGTCTTTAACACAAAATCAAAGACAAGCAGCACTTTCCAAACTGATTTCTATTCTTTGAAAGAAATGAGAAGGGGAAGAATCTCTTTTCCTAAAAGAAAAACAAGAACACACTACCTGCAAATGCACTCTATCTTCAATTTTCTTAAAACATAGGCAAATCTAACTTAAAACTACCAATTTTTTTTTATTTTGACGAGATAGTACTAAATGCATAAGAGACAAAAGAACATAAAGGGCCTAAAAGCTTGTAAAGCCAATCAGGGATCCGATGTCTAATGCTCAATAATGATAACCTAATCTCAGTAAAAAAATTTCTTTTTTAAAGGAAGGAAACAAAATTTCTCTATGCAAACAAGAAATGAAACCTAGAATTTAATCCAATGTATTTCTTTCAGTCTATATCATAGAGATGAAAATAGATCTTACTAACACCCTAAGCTTTTCAAAAAACAAGAAATCCTTTCGCAATCACAACAAAAAAGCACCAAAGTGAATGAACAATCAAAAGTCTAACCTAGCTTTTGAATTTTCCAATCAAACCAATATTTAACCATAAAATTATAGACCACAAGCATCAGATTCTGGCACCCAAGCTTGACAGTACAAGGCTGAAAATAAATCAACTCAAATTTTTTACAAAAAATGAGAAAAATCAGGTCTTGGAATGAAGCCTACCTAGAATCACACTTCTCAAGTATTGACAGTGCAGTTCTATCCCAAAACCGCTCCTCGCTAACAGAACTCATGCGATGGCACCGCGGGCTGCTCACTAGGTTTAGGCGGTGGCATCGCTTCTCGCCCACTACATAAGTGCAGTTCCTTGTAAAATTACAAAACACATAGAGAACGACAAATCAAGTCATAAAAAGACTAGATCAAGGTAAAAACTAATATATTGAGAGTGAGAAAGAGCATAAAAGGTCGAAAATAATTCAGATCTAGATAGATCTGGATGTTTCAAACCAAAATCCACTGAGTCAAATAACAGATCTGACTGAAGAGAGTTGGAGAAGGATCCTGGATTCGGACAAGAGTTGAAATACTGAGGAAGATCAAATCAGCTAATACATATATTCAATCCCCAGTGGAGTCGCCAGATTTGTTAGCAAGAATATTTCACCTTCTGCGGATAGAAGCTGTTCCTTTGGTCTGAATGGTTCAGATCTAGAACAAATGAATGACAAAGGGTGAAGACCCTCCCTGGATATCGTAGATACCTTGAATTCCTACTTTGATAGTAAACCTGTGTACCTGCAATCATATTAAACACGCAAACACATCAAAGCTACCAGAACATAATCTATTAATCCATGTCAATGACTAAGGAATCCAACAACATTTACATGTGAAATCAAACAATAACTGTAAAGTGGGACGAAAATCAACTTTGCATTAAGATTAAAATGGAGAAGTTTACAACCAATTAAGCCTTAGTGTTGACATTCATATCCATGAAACCAAACACTTTCATCCCCATAAGCTCCAACTTTTCTCTCTATTCTTTCCAATGGCTTGGGCCAAGTGGTCAATCCAACAACATAACAATACCTCAATGGTTCCCCCCCTCAACCATGGATATGAGCTTGTATTTATAAGGCTCAATGGATAGGAATGGTTGAGACATTTGTGGATGAGGTGACCTCTAATATCCTATGATGGGGGATCTCGAGCTCAATTGACCCACAATGTTAGGGATAAGAGAGGACACGAGGATCATGATCTAGAAGCCTCGAGAAACCTCTCTTTTTTCCCATTTTATGCAGGTTACCACTTTTATCCTTCTATGACAGAGCGGTTCAGGTAAGAAATGCTTATGGACGAAGGGATATAAGCGGTGGCACCAATTATGGATAACAAGGTACAGGAAGTGCAAGCAAGGTACCGCTCATGGATAAATGGTAAAGCACAGTGCTGAGTCTTTTTATGAAATATTGACAATTAACATGGGTTTCCACTCCAAGTGTTGGGATTAAGGGAAAGTAGGTATGTCAAAGGTCTTATCACATGATGATGACAAGATTTTGGTATAACATACAACACTAGTCTTGAATCGGCTCAACATTTACACTGATAAGGAAACAACAAAACTAATGTTTATTTTATTTCATGGTTTAAATTATCTTACAAAACAGAAAGAGAAGGATAACTATATTATGCCGGAAAACATGGCAGATGTAGAGATGTATGCAAAAGAAGAACGTCACCCAAAAAAACATTTAAATAATGACGATGTATAATTGAAGGGATGGGGAAATTTGGGTCGACTTAAACGATAGTCATGATAATAACTCTAAACTAAGAAGAACAATGAAAGAACTTAGATCAGATTTAGGAAAAGTTAAAGAAGAGAACGAACAAATTATAAAAGCTCAGGAAGAATTGAATGATATTCTATTAGCTAAGATACATAACAATGAAAAGGAAGAAATAAGGAATCTGAACAATAACTAACTAAAACTGCCCCTTACAAACATAAGGGAAGGAATCTGGAATTTTCCAGCCAAAAAACTAAAACTTCCAGTGAAGAGTAAGTTACACATGATTCAAGAAAACAACAAGAGTGAAGCGAAAGTAGTGATGATAATGAAAGGAAAAAAAAATGCATACCCTATGAGGAAATATTTGGGGAGTTTAATAAAATTAAAACACCAATGTTTAATAGGGAAATTGAGAAATGTGAAGAGGAGAAATCCTGGTTGTCCAAAACGAAAAAAATATTTCCAAATATACAACTACTCTGGTGAATTAAAGGTTAAAATGGCCATCTATAATCTGACTGGAAAAGAATATATATGGTGGAAGGATATAAAGAAGGTTAAGGGAATAAAAGAAAGATATGTAACTCAAGGAATACATTTAAAAATCTTTTTAAAAGAAATTACTTATCGAAACAATATTATGAAGAAAATCCCAAATAATTTTATTTATTAAGGTTAGGAGCCATGACTATGAAGGAACTCTGTAGTAATCTTCTAAGCCTGCTTCGTTACATTCCTTACATAATTGATGTAAAACCTAAAATACAACGTTTTCTCAGTTGTTTACCTACCATGTTCAAAGAATGTATTGAGTATGATAATACAAAGACACTAGAGGAAGCGATGAGAAAGGAAAACTTATGTTACGACCAAAACAAAAATAAAAGGGAAAATGTACCAACTTGGAAGAGTAAAAAGCCAAATAGTTTTGATCCAAGAAAGAAACAGAATAAATTCCACAAAAATCAAGGAATAACTATAGGGGCATCAGGGTAATAACTACAAAATATTTAAACTGCAAAATTATGCAGTAAAAGAACCTCCTACTATCCTTAACAAGAACCTAACACAAAAACAACACTTAAAATGTTGGGAGTGTGGAGGGCCACATTAATTTAAAGAATTCCCAGTAAGAAAAAAGAATTTTAATGTTCATTCCATCCAGGAAGAAGTTACAACTGGGTACATGGCAAGGAGCATGCCCAAAATTTGAGCTGCATTAGAAAACCACCAAGAAAATCATCAGACTTCTATGGTTAAAATTGAACGTATGATAAAAAATCAACCTATTTCTATTTTAATTAATACATGTGCAAGATTGAGTTATATATCACCTAGAATAAATGAATTAAGTAAATTAGTACTAGAAAATTATGATAAGTCATGGCTAGTACAATTAGCCACTAGTACAAAACGTAAAGTTACTAGTCTTGTTAAGAATTGTAAATTGATGATGAATGATTTCATTACTTGGTTGACTCACAACCATCTGGGTAATCCCATGTAAAACAAAGGGGCATTTAGTAAAATTTTGGTCTTTATGTTGTTCCAGGTTTTTAATGTTGCTTAGATTTGTAAAACAGTCACCATGTTGGGTTTCGATCATGGGTCTGGTGAAATGATGGTTGTAAAGCTTAAGTTGTTAACCTATAGGTTTGTGTTTGGGGTTCTCTCAACTTGTTCAGGCATTTGATGTGACTGTGTAAAAAATCATACGGCTTTGTAATGGATTTTTAGTTTAAATAAATTTAACTCTGTGTTTCTTTGTTTACTAAGAGCTATGTAGATTTTAATGGGTTCCTCTATAAATTCTTCTAGTGCCTTTGAGAAGCAATGGAATTATGATGTCGTTAATTTGCTATTATTGTTGACTATGGAGAAATGTCGTGGGTGTTTAACTGTTACATCGGATTTTACCACCCATGGTGGATCATACCTTTATGGCCTTCCCTATCCCTCTACAGACTCTTTAGACCCCATGGACCATTTTTGTACCTTTGATGTTTCCAATATCATCCCTAAAAATATGCATTATTTTCTGTATGTGAATTTTAAACTTATTCTCACGTATATACGCATATTTGACCCTCAAACCCATGTACATTGGGATGTGTGCAAAAGGACAAATATTTTTTGATTTTTCCTTGATGTGGATCCGAGTCATTTGTCTCTTGGCCTTCCATATGCCTTGAGATCGCTTGGATTTTACCTTCCATTACCCCATTGAAGCACTATATAAGGAACCCTTTGGATACATTGAAAGGGGAGGAATTGAAGAGCAAGAAAACTATAGTCCATTATTGCCGGAGGTTATAATTGAGTCTGCATTTCTTTGTCCCTTGGAGCACTTTTTGTTCTTCCCAAGCTCACCTTTGCTTGTGAGCTTGCTATTGAGAGATGGAGGATTGAAGTGGTGGAGGCCTAGGTGGAGGACTCAATTTCTCTAATTCGCAGACATGCCGACGGAGGTTGTCACTATTGTAATCTCTGATTGATATTAATAGAAATATATTTTCTTGCCCAATAATGTGTATTTAAATGAGTATTGAATCCATGGATGCTTTTAAATGCTTATATGTTATTGATTATATATGCTAGAGTAGGTATAACATGATCATACATGCTTGTCTTGTTTCCTGAATGTTGAGAGAGCAAATTGTTAATACAAGTGAGAGTGGAAAAGCTCAACGGGGATCTACATCAACCGTCCAGAATAAGGTATGTTTCGAGATCCTTTAGTGTTAGATGTTTGGTTTCTCTTGCATATATGAAATGATTGATTTCTACAGTTACCCTATCCGTTGTGGTACCCCAAGCCATAAGAAGTTTTCTCCATAATAGAATTGGTGACCATACTGGGGAGTTCCTAGTCATTTCCTTTGGGGGTTTTATCAGCATTCAATGTTCTTGAATTGCTCTGATTTCTCTATTTCTGAGTCGGGTCTGGGGCCATGTTTTCCTAGTAGTGTCTGATAGGATTAAATTTTATCCCATATTATCTATTTACCTTCTTTTTTTTATCTCTTTTTCTTCCTATACGCAAGTTTGGTCTTCACAGTCGCATGTACATGCGGTTTTTACTAGGATATCCATGTATATACATGGGTTTTCTGCACACAGTCACGTATTCCCTCAGTTTTTCCTTTGTGGTGAACATTAAGTGTTGATGGGTGAGTTATGATGATTGTTGAGTCTCCTTGGATGCTTCTAGAGTTTGTATACACCTCTGTTTCTGACCAGAGACATTTTTTATTTCAAATTTTTTTAGAAATGTTCTGGTCATTGCATTTTCTATTTTTTGTTTTGGGATTAGTGCATTAGGTCTCTTTTACCTTAGTGCTTTGTGTGGGTGTTGTTTGATAGTTCTTGCAAATTCTCGGGGTGGTAGAGTCATTCTTTCGCTTTATTATCTCATTTTAATTCAAAAAATACAAAAATATTTGTTTTTTTTAACATCATTATGCATTATTGCATTTTGCATTTTGCATGGTACTTGCACTAGGTTTTCTTGGAGAAGTATTAGTCATATTTTCATATAGGAATGATTGCATTTTCAATTCAAGGAATTTTTTTGCATTTAAAGTAGTAGCATACCCCATTTTTCATTCGACACAGTGCATTTGCATTGATTGTTAGGTGTAAATTTTACTTCTTGTTGCGTCATAACACCATTAGTTGCATGATCATTTTCCCTTTTGAGTAATAAGCCAAATAAAATCAATGCATAATAAAATGAATTACACTATTTTATTTTATAGGGTGCACCAACATGATTAGGTTTTAGGGTCTTGGAATAGTTCATTGTGAGTAAATTCTCCAAGACCACTAAACAAAAGATGTATGTGTTTGTCCAGGTGAGAGTGTGAAACTCCTTGGTATAATTAGTGTTTCTTAGGATCCTCCTCTTACAAGGGATTTAAGCACGAGGAAGTGTGAGTGGTTAATGATTGGGATGACCCCTGGTCATAACTGAGTAGCACCGGAGATATTTCCAGGATTGTATTTGTATCTGGGGGCTCTTTCGAGAGTTTTGGGCTTTGCTACCCTACCCATAAGGTCAATCTCACCTTTGACTGTCCCCTTGAGCATTGATTATATTGAGGTGACCTTAGTTTCCTTACCTAGGTTATGGAGGGGGTACTTTGTAGGTGTCCTAGCCAGGTAGGGGTCAGACATCACATTTGCTATATGCGTTAAAGCTAAGGGACACTATAATTGGTTACGAACCTCCACTTGTTGTGTATGGGAGTCTCAAGCATCTCCTAGGTGAGACATACCTTCTTCATTTGAGAGCTCACATATCCTACCCTTGTTTGCTTATGATTTGGATTTACATTGTATAGGTGTATGCTCTGTGCACGCTAGCTTTCCTAAGGTTTGCGTAATTAGAAAGAGTATTTTTCATTTTTTAAGTCATTGTGGATTTGGGTGCGGCACTTCATCGTTCTCTTCATTTAGTAGGACTACCACCTTCCACATCTCCTCTTCCTTTGGGAGAGAAAAACAGACAGTCACCAGAAATACCTTCACATTATGGTTATGATCCCTCATTCACAGGTCATCGGTATTGGTTTTTGGGTGATGAGACTCATCATGAACCCACAAGCACTAGTCATGTTCATTATGGTATGCTTGATATCCCTACACATGATCCGACACATCATGCCGAGTCATAAAATGAACCTAGCACTACACCCAGGGACACTCCTATTCCTTTCCGTGTGGAGAGATTTGGGAGCACTAGTCACATTGCACCTTCCATCCCTGCGGTGGAAGCTACCTCAAATGTTCGTCCTAGACCTAGTGTTAGTAGTCATATGTAGATACCAGAACCGAAATGAGTGACCATAGGGAATACCACTTACATCCCTTCACATGTCCTGTTGTACTCAATTCCTACTTCTTTGAATGCATTTTTGAAAACCCTTCCTCCCTATCATTCACGTGGTCCTTCGGGTCGGAATGTTGCTACTAGTCATGTTCGTACTGTGACTACTCGCACAGTAGTATCTTAGATTCAAGTATCTCATGTTGTCTCAGAAGGTCATATTCCTATTTCTGGATCGTCTTACGGTCCATCTCAAGGATTTCCCCATATCCCTACTTATGGAGCTTCTCATGGGACATCCCATGGGACATATTATGGAGCTTCTCATGGATAATCTTATGGACCGTAGTATGGACAGAGCTATCAACCTTATGGGTACGGGTATCAATAACCCGCTTACTCCTCTAATTATGGCTTTATAGCATCGCATAGTCAAGGTACACCACATCATAATGCTTCCATGCATCCTTACACGGGTCAAACGAGAGGAGGATATTATTCTCAAGGCCATGGTATTTACAGTAGTCAGCCTTATATGAACCAAAACTATTAGGGAGCATGGCATAGACCAGCTTAACCTAGGCTCCCTTTCCTCGCAATGTTAAATTTACCTGACTTGTCGAGACTAATGAACAATCCAATATCTCATGACCCATCTTGGCCGGCTATCCCTAACAAGCTTCCCTCGAACATTCCCAAATTCGAGGGAAAAGCACGAGAAGATCCTAGTGAACATGTCACTACCTTTCACCTTTGGTAATTTTCCAATTCCTTACACAATGACTCGATCCGTTTAAGGCTATTTCAACACAACCTCATCGGGCCTACAGTGAAATGGTACATAGACTTACCGAGGGGGGCATTCGTTTTGTTTGATGACTTTGCTATGACTTTCCTCAATCACTTCCAGCTACCCATGCATTACGACGTTGGTACAAAACTCCTGTCGACATTTCGAAAGGACAAAGCCACACATATCTCAGACCATATCCAAGAGTGGCGTAGATGGAAGAGGTTGGTTAAAGCTTTCATGCTACTGGAGTTTCTCCTTCAATGGTTCCTTAAATAGTTGTTACCTTATATCACAAAGGATGTTTCTACATCTGGAGTCCAAAACGAGGAATAAGCAATTTTTAGGACACAGGAATTGGATTTGATTTATTCTCAATCCGGACTGTTATATGAGATCATACCTAATGCTCCACATTCTAGTTTTGATACCAAGATCAAGCCTGGACCACATGCTGATGGCATTGTGGGTTGTACAAGTACCACATCTATAGATTCGGTTGTGAAACAAGTGAGTCAATTGTATATTAATGAATCCACTTTGGGACAAGCCATGGCTTCATATCAACCCACCCAAATGGTGAGTGTACTTTCCGTGCAATCTTCATACCAGAGGGGAAACCAGCAGCCCAAAAGGAATAAGAAAAAGGGTAAAACCAATCGTAAGGGTGGGAACAAGAATGAAAATGCCAATTTTAATGACAAGAACACCCGCAATGCTGGGTGGGACAAACAGTCTAAACGTAAGGTTAAGTTTCCATGCAAATTGTGTAAGGATGAATACCTCACTCACTTGTGCCCTCATATGGAAGACACCTCGAGGTTCATAGCATAGGTCCCCACTTTGCTGACCAATCCTTTACCCCATAATCAAAATATGAACTCGAGGACCCATAATCCTCATTGTGCGTCGGGTGGAGATCAAAATCCATCGAAAGCTAGTACTCGTCATGGTTGCATCAACATGGTGTGTGCTACTAAGGTTGTGACTCATGCGAAAGACTATGGTTCGTCACAACCAGAACTTGGGAAGGAAACCACTCCAATCGAGATCCCTTTGCATATTGAAAACCCTATGGATAAACCTGAGATTGCACCTCGCATTCCTAAGGGTGTCCTAAATCATTTAGGACACAATCCTAATGCCCGAGCCACCCAGAACTATTCTGTTGTCGAGGATTTAGGCCAAACTCCTTGTGCGATGTCTACGCTTGAAGTACTTCGGAGTTGTCCTTCGCAAAGGAAAGCTTTGCTTTCTGCTCTTGGGGTTAATGATGATAGCTCTTCTTTTGTCATCAAATTTGAAACCATGGGACTACAGCCTCGCTTGTCTTACTACATGTCTCTCTTGATTCATGTAGAGTGTCTTCACATGATCGTCAAATGCACTGTGATTGATGAAGGTGCTGCTGCTTTCGTGATGTCTTTGTCATGTTGGAAGGGTTTGGGTTCTCCCGAGTTGTCTCTGCTAACATGTTGATTTCCTTTGATGGTAGATCATTTCGACTGCATGGAATTCTTCCTTCTCTTAAGGTCCATTTGGGAGGGAAGAACATCGCAATCAAGGTTGAGGTGGTTGATGTGCCCCTTTATTACAATATTTTACTGGGTCAAAATTGGATGTATAGTATGCAAAAAGTGGCCTCTTATCTATTTCAAGTAGTATGCTTTCCATTTAATGGGAAGATTATTACGATTGATCAGACATCATTCAAAAATACGAGTGTTAATGCATCATCAGGAGCTTCTATCCCAATTATCGATCATTCTCAGCCGGCAACTGGGAGTGTGGGTGTAGGTATGTATCCATCCCTTATGGGGACCTTTAGTTTTCCTACACCTGTTCTTATGATCAGATCTAGTTTTGGTGGGGCTTCATCTTCATTAAATTCGGTGTCTTTTCACACTACCCATATGGAATATCCTTAGATTCTTCCTTCACCAAGTCCTTCGAATGGACCTATCGAAATGGAAGTGTTGTTTCCTGCAGCAATGATAGCATATCAATAAAATATTGATTGTGTTGCAGATCCTACTCCTTCCTCTTCGCGAATGGAGGAGGAGGACCCGTATGTGTTTCCTACATTGGCAGTTGAGTCCTCTCATGCACATGATTTCCTTGATAGTGTTTTTCCATTATATGAATCTATTATTGAGGCCATGTCTGGGTTTGAGCCACCTTGGGAAGAGTTACATCATAGATCCTATTTTCTTCCTGATCTTGACTGTTTGGAGCATGAGGACTTTAGGGATATTCTTAGCGAGAAGATTGGTAGTCCCGTTCTTCCATTGAGCTCTCCTAGTTAGATGCTTGATGGGAACATGGTGAATATATCACCTACTATTCCTATCAATATCTCTCACGATCCTGGAAAAATTGAAAATGTCTATATTAGGGAAGACTATTCCCATGATGAGATTCAGGAGTATACAGAGCTGTTCAAAGAGTTTCGTGACATCTTTGCTTGTCATATGAGGAAATGTCACGTATTGACCCTTGTATTGTCGAACATGAAATTAATACCTATCTGAATGCAAAGCCTGTTTGACAATGTTTGCGTGCAGTGAATCCTAGAAAATCACCCACCATTAAGACTGAGATAGAGAAGTTGTTAAAAGATGGTTTTTTCTATCACGTTCCCTTGATAGTGGGTTTCAACCCGTTCCAATTGATAAGAAGGGGAATGATCCATATATGCACTGATTTCCATGATTTAAATTGTGCTTGTCCTAAGGATAATTTTCCCACACCATTTATTGATCAAATTTTGGATGAGTGTGTGGGAATCGAGGTATTTTCCTTTATGGACAGATTTTTCAGACATAATTAGATTTAGATCAAACTCAAGGATCAACACAAAACTGCATTTATTTGTCCTTGGGGTACATTTGCATATTGAAATATGCCTTTCAGTCTTAAAAATGCCAGATCCACATTTCAGTGGGCTATGACCTTGATTTTTCACAATCTCAGATCGATTATTGAAGTCTTTTTAGATTACCTTGCTGCTCATTCTCGGATGAAAGTGCGTCATCCCTACCATTTGAGATTAGTATTCAAAAGATGACACCATTACTTGGTTAGGTTAAATCCTCATAAGTGCATCTTTTGTGTGAAGTCTGGTCGCTTTATAGGGTTCATTATTTCCAAAGAGGGTATAAGAGTCGACCCCTTAAATGTGGAGGCAATACTTCAATTGTCTCCCCCACAAAATATTAGACATCTTCAATGTTTGCAAGGCATGGAAAATTTCTTACGGAGATTCATGGTTAACTTTGCCAATTTGACTAAAGGATTTAGGCATCTTTTAAAGAAGGACACTACCTTTTACTAGGATGAGTGAGCCCAGGAGTCCTTTTATGCTCTTAAGCGAGCCTTAGCATCCCCTGTGCTTAGTCCACCCAACTATAGCCATGACTTTTTGATTTATGTGGCCACGTCCATGGAGATAGTTGGTATGGTTTTGGTTCAGGAAGATGAGGAGCTCCATGAGCATGTCATATATTATTTGATTTGAAACCTTATAGATGTAGAAATCCGTTATTCCCATGTGGAGAAACTTTCCTTAGCCACCGTTCATGCGGTTCAAATATTGAGACACTACATTCTCCTTCGCCAGACCTTGGTGGTAGCTCATGTCAATCCATTTCAGTTCATCCTCACTAGAAGGATGATTGGCAGAAAGTATAATAAGTGGATTGTTATTTTGCAAGAATTCGATCTTGAGTTTGTTTCGGTGAAATCGAAGAAATCGTTGATTTTTGCAGAGCTCATTTTTTATTTCCGAAGTGAGGAGAAGGAGGAGGTTTATGAGGATACATTTGTCGATGAGCATATTTTCCTTATCTCAAATTTGGATCCATGGTATGGGGATATCATCATATATTTACAAATGTTAAAGGTCCCTACTCACCTTTCATGGGATGAGCGACGATGATTATGTCAAGTATCTAAGAACTACCTTATAGTGGATAACACTTTGTACCGTCATGGGGTAGATTCCATTTTACATTGTTGTTTAACCCATGAAGAGGCTGAGGTTGTGCTGAATGATTACCATAGAGGGGTGTGTGGTGGTCATTTATCTCGGCCTTCTACTACCCAAAAAATCTTAAGAGCGAGATATTTTTGGCCGTCGATCTTCAAATATTGTGTCAATGCGGTCAAGAAGTGTCACCCTTGCTAGGTATTTTCATGCAATATGCACTCACATCCTTTCCTGTTACATCCGATTATCACTGTCGGTCCCTTCACCAACTGGGAGCTTGACTTCATGGATTGTAACCCAGCTTTAGCTGGGGGGCATCATCATATTATAGTGGCTGTTGATTATTTCACGAAATGGGATGAGGCTATGCCCATAGTTAAATCCAATGGTGAGACAACCACACATTTTGTATTCAACCAAATTATTACTCGGTTTGGTATTTCGAGAGATCTTGTCACTAACCATTGTAGGAACTTTCAGAATACAATGATGGAAGAGTTGGCCTCGAATTTAGGGTATAAGCAAGAGAACTCCTCTTCTTATTATCCTCAGGAGAATGGACAAGTTGAAGCAGTGAACAAATCAATTAAGTCCATTCTCCAATGAACCATCACACAAAGCAAGACAAATTGGCATATCATGTTATATCCTGCTTTGTGGGCCTAGAGAACCACGGTTAAGACTGCCACTGGTTTTTCTCGATATCAGCTCATACATGGAGTGGATTTTGTCTTACCGGTTGAATGCTGAATCCCTTCATTGAAGCTAGCTATAGAGATTTTACTAAGCACTTCCGCATTGGAGGAATGTTTAGTCCACGTAGAGCAGCTTGATGAGCAACACCGAGATGCCTTAGTGGCTCTAGAAGTAAATAAGCGTCACGTTAAGGTCCAATATGATAAGTCTTTTCATTCGAGGAGGTTTAGTGAATGTGATTTGGTCCTTTTGAGGGATCAAGCTAAAGAACCCTTGGGGGCAAGGAAGTTTAATCCCATGTGGCATGGTCCTTACATAGTCAAACATGTGTTAGAGAAGGGCACCTATGAGCTAGTGGATTATGAAGGGACGGCCTTGGTGGAGCCTAGAAATGGGCTCTATCTTAAAAAATAATATGCCTGGCCTTCAGCCAAGTCGTATTATTGTATATTATTGTATAGTTTTTTGCATAGTTAGGTTTTATTATGGTGATCGGGTTTGTTGATTGGATTTATTTTCTTATGGAAGATGTCAATGGAGTCTTCCACTTACATAGGATTTGTTGATGGTGCTAGCCACCACACTCAACACTCAGCCTCTGCTGCTTGGGTGATTTATACTCCTATGGGTCAAGTATTGTCTTCAGGAGGCGTATGTTTACGGCCTTATTTGAACAATGTTGTTGAGTATAGTGCCGTTATCAGGCTATTGCAGGATGCCATTTCACATGGTGTTCTCTCTCTTTAGGTATGTCTTGATTCATAGTTAGTAGTGTCACAGCTTAATGGCTTGTGCTGTATTAGGGATATGACATTATTACGAATATTATTATGTGTGAGATTGTTAGAACGACAATTTGATAACATAACATACATACATATNACACACATGTAAATAAATAAAATCGATCATCATAAAAAAAATTCATTAAACATCCAAAATGTGACATCATAATACATAAGTGTCATAATACAAAAATGGGGCTTCCGAGCCACTAAAATATAATACACAATAGTACAAAAATGAAGTACTCTCGGGTCTCTAAGCCTGTGGAGGAGGAGGGGGGTTCTGATCATGGTAGCACACCATGGCTCTAGCTAGTCATTGGAATAACTGAACCCATGCTTGTGGCACACCAACCACCTGACATTGCATGGCCTTAGGCAAGTCCTCGACTTGCACCATGGGTACCCTATGTGTCAAGCGTACAAAGTTTGTGTGGATGCTTTGGAGTGTCCGCTCCGCATACACATTCATGATATCATCTCTTCTTCCCCTCTGTCTATGATGAGGGATACCATCAGGATGCCATGGTCCAACATCTGCATACACATGGCAAATTTTCACTATGTGTCATCACACCAAAACATGTCTTTTGAGTCAATATATCAAAAAACACAAAAAATTTAATAATTCAAAAAAAAACTTTAAAAAGAGGGTTTGGGATTCATTACCTGTATCACCGTATGCTGCTCCTGGTGGTAGGGGCATGTCTGGATCTCCCTGGAAATCTATTCCCACATAGGGATAATCATCGATGGAAACAATCTGTGTCGCCACCATGGAAAGAAGTCAGCTGGGTAGGGGTTAGACACCCTACCTCTGCCCAGTCTACACATAACATCTTCCCAACATCTTTGGGCTATATCTTGAACCTCGTGAGGAGGAACGTCAACTCTAGGTCTACACGCTCAAATAAGAATGTGCTCAGTATGCTAACGAAAGCGAAGTTTCGCAGCTTTCCCATCTTGCATTCATTGAGCTGCTGGTTCATGTTACTCAACAGCGCAGTGCTTCAGTCATACACTGTGGGTCTCATGCACTCCACTGCATAGAACATCAATGGCCGTGAGGCCTGGTGGAGTGATGCTAGACCATCTATCCTACCGAGTTCCAATAGTATGGCCTTCAGTCCTAGTACTTGGATGAAGTTTGTCAGGTTGACTCTCAACCTTTTTCGTGTCCAAAAAACAATATACTGCAATGTACTCATCAATGGTGAGGCCACCTCCTGGCCCGCGAGAGCATAGCTTCAGCACCTCTCCCCGTCAAGACAATCCTATAATGAAATATATGTTCTCCATGTCTATAGTGAGGGACATCCCATCGATATGAAAATACTTTGATTCTGGATCCCAGTAGTCTACTAGCATCTGCGGAAGTCTTGGTTTAGCCCTTGGGATGCCAAGACACCAAAAATTGTATATCCCACATGCACGTAGAGCTTTTTGAGCCATTAGATAACCCCAAAAATCCTCTTCTACATCTCCATGTTCTCTCTCCCTCCATTCTAGAACCATCTTGCACATTAAAAGTAGTTTTTGGTTGAAACGACCAATATCCGATATTCGCGTGGGCCGAAACAACCAATTTAGAATGGCCTAAAAATCAAATTTGACCATGGAAATTGAAAAAATTTGCATGAAAATGGAAGAAGACATGAGAAGTTACCTGGAACAAACGGTGTCGAATTTCACTGGATGAAGCTCCTGGAATTCACATTGGAAGTTTTGAGCTCAAATAGGTAAAAATTTCAAATGATATGTAATTTTTGAATTTTTTATTATTTATAGAAAATTTTTGAAAATTTTGAAATTTTTTACCCCCTTTCTATAGTTTTGAACCGTTTCTAACTATTTTGGACCATTTTGGACTAATTTGATGATGTAGGAGTCCATTTTGAGCGTTGTTTCGACCATGGTTTTGACCCATTCGTGCCGCTTTTAGGTATTATGTCTAAACTGGCATACAGGTTAGATTTTACATCCATTTGCACTTTGCACGATCTTACGACCATTTCATTATAACCTTAGGTACGAACCCATTCTATCTTGTCATGGAACCTTCTTGTTGTTTTAGAAGTGACATGATGTGAATGGTAGAGCTTGATGACACATGGGTTCCCTAGTTAGCTTCGTTGTTGCATTTGGTACCCATGCTGACATTTTTTCTTTAGGGTGTGGGAGTCCTTTGTATAGTATCACCATGTCTTTGCGCAAGAGCCTAATACTCCTCTTGATATTTTTGTTGGCCTTTGTCCCCAAGACTCCCTTATATCAAGTTCTAATTGCATTATCATGAGTTTTTCCTGCCTCATTGAGGCTTATGCCGGCTTCCCTGACTTTGACTATCAGCTATATAGCCTGATATTGTCTCATGTCTAGCCATGTAGATCCATTTTTATATCCTTTGTAGCTTGATTCCCCATTTTTACCGGGAGGGGACTTTCCCGCGAGTGTCATTATCCTACACATGTATCCTTGCATTGAGCATAGGTATGTTCCGCTACTTGGAACTAGTTTATTTTCCCATTGACACTCGTGTCCTCCTGGTCTGTAACTATAAAGAACTTTTATTCTTTTTCAATATTTGAAAAATATTTGAAAAAGTCCAAAAAAAATAATAAAACCAAAAATTCGGACAAGAAAAGATGTTATCTTTGGAAGCAGTCAAGTCATGTCACCTTCGAACAGAGCACTGTATATCTCATCGATTGGTGGGTTAATAGTTTGACTTTAGGAGCTGTACTTGTTTTTTTTAGTTTATCTCCACCAACTGGTTAACCTTCCAATCCCTATGGAGCCTTTGTTGATGCCTCCTGGGTCACAGAGATGTCCCACTTTTGTATATCAAGTCTATGCTACCTACATTCAGTCACCACTCACCTTTATGCTCTTGTTCAAAGGAATTTGAAACCTGAGTCAGCCATTCCTCAATTCTCTTGACTTTGCATGTCAGCCATTCTTGGTATTGATACTGGTTCGTGAAGTTTATGATAGAGTCCTTCCACATTATGCAGACTTGCTGAGTACCTCGTGTTGGATGATGAGGGATGCATTAATTCCCTCCTTCCAATAGATTTCATCCCATCAACTTCAGATCATTTATTCTAGGATAGGAATCTAGAGTCATTTTTGAGTGCCTTGAGACTTGTAGTCATCAATGGCAGGTTCTCTCACTATCGACAGTTTTGGGAATTCATCAGTGTCCCCTAATCATTGGATCCTCTCAAGTGTTTGACCTTAACACAGTTATTCACTCTTTTTAGTTTACACTCTAGTACCTTGATTCCCATTTCCATTATCGATGGGTGATCTCGTGTTTATTAATGGTATACATTAATGACCGGAAATCAAACGATGGACTACTATGTTCGACCTCAACACATCTATTCACATAGAAGGACATGTAATCATAGTGGATTGTGTAGAATACCTTCCAGATTGGTGGCATTTCATATATGCTACCTCCTTGATCGTTCTAGTGTTCATGAGATTTCAGCTCTCGTGACTTGATCCATTATATCTGATATTTCCAGCCATTGTGGATATCTTGATCCATTATATATCTTCAGCTTTCATGGATATCATGGTCCTTTGTATATCTTCATCATGGAGATTCTAATATATCTATATTTTATGTGGCAATGACCATACATGTCATATTTTGTATCATGCCTATTCATAGCCATTGTACTCCTATGTATCCGAGACTACTATATCTACTTGCAGGTATGTGCAGAGTTTCATCATTGTATTATACTGATGGATGGCTGGTTCTTCATCACTCCACTTTTGGGATGGACTTGTAATGTGTTTCGACCATCATATGACCCCTCTGAACTCACACATTAGGGGGCATCTGTTACAACGGATTTTACCACACATGGTGGATCACACCTTTATGGCCTTCCCTGTCCCTCTCCAGACTCTTTAGACCCCATGGACCATTTTTTTACCTTTGATGTTTTCAATATAATCCCTAAAAACATGCATTATTTTCTATACGCGACTTTTAAACTTATTCTCACGTATATATGTGGATTTGAACCTCAAACCCGCGTACATCGGGATGTGTGCAAAATGCCAAATAGTTTTGGATTTTTCCTTGATGTGGATCTGAGTCACTTGTCTCTTGGCCTTTCATATGCCTTGAGATCGCTCAAATTTGACCTTCCATTACCCCATTGGAGCACTATATAAGGAACCCTTCAGATACACTGAAAGGGGAGGAATCGAAAAGAAAGAAAACTATAGTCCATTGTTGCTGGAGCTTATACTTGAGTCTGCATCCCTTTGTCCCTTGGAGCACTTTGTGTTCTTCCAAAGCTTTTCTTTTCTTGTGAGCTTGCTATCGAGAAATGGAGGATTGAAGTGGTGGAGGCCCATGTGGAGGAGTCAGTTTCTCCGATTCACAGACGTGCCTACAGAGGTTGTCACTATTGTAATATTTGATTTATATTAATAGAAATATATTTTCCTGTCCAATAATGTGTATTTAAATGAGTATTGAATCCATGGATGATTTTAAATTCTTATATGTTATTGATTATATATGTTAGAGTAGGTCTAACATGATTATATAGGATCCTTGTCTTTCTTGCTGAATGTTGAGAGAGAAAATTGTTATTACAAGCGAAAGTGGAAAAGCTCAACGAGGATCTACATCAACCATCTAGAATAAGGTATGTTTTGAGATCCTTTAGTGTTAGATGTTTGGTTTATCTTGCATATAGGAAAGGCTTGATTTCTGCGGTTACCCTCTCTGTTGTGGTACCCCAATCCATATAAACTTTTCTCCGTAACATTAACCCTTGCTATGATTTTTTTAAATGATTCACTGATTATGGTTTAAGCACTGTTAATTGATTCCTTTGTTTTTTTGTTATATAGTTAAATTAAATGTGTGTAAAAGATGCCAAAGGCAGAGCTCTTGATTCGTATGATATTTGGTTTACTTTCATGGAAGAATTCATGTATGTATGTTGGTTTTTAAAAAGGAAGAGCTCTGTAGGTTGCCAAAGAAATCCTTGTTCAGTCCATAGAAATGGATATGATGCTTTGGTTGTAATTGTAGAGTGGCCGTAATGGCTTGGGATAAGCCTTTCTCAAATTGCATGGCCTGTGTGATGTGTTTAAGCTTTAGTTCTTAAATGTACATGCTTATGTTTTTAATGGATGGGATACTTGGTTGTATTATTATATGGTTTTGTTTATTTGTTTACATAAGTTTAACGCTCCCAGCTGGGCTCTACGTGATTCTTCATGGGTTGATTGCTTGGATAGTGTTTAATATCTAAAGAAGTTTGTGGATATTAATTTGGCATCATTTAACATTTTTAAATTTATTAGTAGAGAAAGTTCGGAGCTCATGTGGATCGACCTTAGGTTGTGATGGTGAATTTACTATGATTATTTATTTATCTTTTGATTAGAGATATGTATAAGCTTTTGTTATATGGGATACAGTGTTGATGTGATTTATTTATTTAATAATTTATTTAACGCTTTTCAGCTGGTGCGTAAGCGTTTTAAAAACTTGGTTCATGGTTTCGTTTGATTTTAAACTGGTTGTGTAGATAGATTTTGTTTGGAGAAATAAATGGCAGGCTACCAATCCTTAACAAGATTCGATGGTTGGGAATGTGTCTAATGTTTATAAGTTTTTATTTTAAAAGTATAACCATTATTCCTCTTTGAAATCATGAATGGGCTTTTGGCCTTCCCATGAGGAATTATGCTAAACCTGTGGTTTAACTTTTAATTTGCTATTTTTTTTTCCTATATGGGTTTTATGTATTATATGTTTGCATTTGCTGGCAATATATAATCTTCCAGCACTACGTTTAGCTTAAGGGGGTGAGTACGTGTTTAAGGGATCCGATATAGGATAAGATGTTTATGAATATGTTTTTAATTTGTTTTAATATTTATTATAACGTTTGAGTAGAGTTCAAGTAATAATTAGTTTGAAGAATAAACTGATTTTGTTTATCATTAGGTTTACTTAGTTAATTTTGTTAATCTCTAGTTTATTTTAAAATAAGGTCATAGACATGTACAATTTCTTTGTAAAAATTTACCTAAGGGTTTAGTTTCAATAAAATGATGACAGAGAGCTGGTTATTAATTATATCTAGAAACTAAGGTTGAGATCTAGGTTAACACTTTGACATCAACTTTTAAAAACTCATTAAATATAATTCTGAGATAAATTTAACCCTAGAACCTATCTAATAATTTTAAAAGCCGAGTTTTAATTTAAACAAATGAAACTACCTGAAGCACATCTTCAACTGGAAAGTAAAATTTGCAGATATTTAATATAGAGCATAATAACTATAAGTATAACTTGTAAACATAATTACTATAACTGGAAAATGTAGAAACCTCATACCTGCACTATTCAACTTGTTTAAGGGCTAGGAACCCTCCACACTTACACACACATAATTAATGAAACCCTAGATATTTTTGGCCTTAGATCTGATAACCGGATAACCTTTGAACTACCATGTTCCTCCCAACCATGACCTAGAACCGTTCCTGGTTCTAATCTGGATCCCCTCGAGCTAGCTCCAACATGCAAGTAATCTAGAACTCCTAAAGGCGAGGTTGGTCTTATTTGGAATAGTAGGCTCTGTATAAGAATTCTTACTTTTGGAATGCTCTCCCAAAACTATTTCTGGAATAATGATCATATCACCCAAGACTTCTTTTGGCTTGGTTATTTATAGAAAATCTTTTAAGAAATGGAAGTTGTTTAAAACTTCATGTAGATCAAGAATCCATTGTTTTCTTGAAAATAATCTTTAATTGATTTATGTGGATTTAATAATTATTTTGTTTAGCTGATGAAATTTTTTACTAGTTCATAATTTGAACTTTAAATGGAGTTTTATTTAATTATTTTAGTAAATAATAAATACATACTCTTTATTTATTATTTTAGTTATCTTTATTTATTTATGTATATATACAATTATTCTTTTATTCATAATATATATAAACTTTACATATTATCTTTAATATTTATTTATGCATCATATAACATATTCTCTTTTATTTGATGCTTCCCTTAGCTTATACTATATCTTTTATCAAAGCATCAGGTAGGGTTGATTAACTAAGTTAGGCATCTCTAGATCCTCCCTGCATGTTGGATTACCTCGTGTATTGTGGTATTTCTTCCAGTATTTGATGAGAACTAGATTCAAACTTTCATGTAATCAACTCAAAATAAGTAAGATAAGGGTCGATGCTATTCAAAGTCGCTTTCACTCAACACACTTAATTTTAGTAACTCCTAGCACTATTCAGAGCCCAATATCAACGCTAATAATTGGGAGTTACACTTAGTGCAATTCCAAAGCCTCTCACTCAACACTAATGCTAGGATGTACTTGTATAATACACCTAGGGATACAATGGCCAAGGATTAAATGCTCCAGAGCTTATGCTCAACATCAATTTGGAATGCTCCAAGGCTTATGCTCAACACTTCCAATCTTATAACTCATGTGATCTAGAGCTTATGCTCAACACAAAATCTCATAACTCATGTGCTCCAAAGCTTACGCTCAAACAAGATTTTAGAACTCTTATGTTCCAGAAATTAAGCTCAACACAAAATATCATCACTTATGTGCTTCAGGGTTTACTCCCAACACATTATAGATATCAGTCATGAATTCAGTCTTCTGCACATTTAATCACACACTAATACATATGAGAAAATTTGCGACAATTTTTTGTTGTTATTTCCACGTTTGGTTGTCTCAATTGCGACCATAACAACTGCGATGTTTTGTTGCACTTATTTTGTCACTATAATGACATACTTTATAAGCCGTCGATATAGAGACGAAAAATGGATGCCACGTGTCTTCTATATGGTGGCCTTGAAATTATTTTTTTTTAAATTCATTTTCTATGTTTCGTCGCTCTATCGACAAAATTATCGTCCCTATAACGAATAAAATATGGCCAAAAACTGTTAGGAAAAATTTTGGTTCCACGCAAAACCATGGAATAGTTTTGACGAACGTTTATCTCTCGATCGACAAATTCTAGAATTTGAATAGAAATTTCTTCCATGCAAAAACCATGGAAAACAAATCTCTATCAACAAAAACTGCAAGTTGAACAGTAATTTTTCCACGAAACTACATCGCTATAGCGACGGTATTCATGGAAAGCCACCCGAGGTTTCGACGGTTTTGTAATACCCACTACGAAAGTTCGTCGATATTGCGATGAAACCTAGAGGTTTAAAAAAAAATAAAAAAAATGTGGAAAAGCACATTCCTTTCTACAGTTTTGGATCTTCAATAAGTGCGTGTGATTGATGTGCAGTCTCATGGACCTTCTAATTTGTTCTTAGACCAGATTTAACCAGCACTACAGAACATATTTCCAGAAGGTAATTTTGAGCCACAAACTGGGGCAAAACTACCATGTGATTTGATGTTTTAGGGATGAGTTTAATACATGTAAATGACAAAAAAATTCAGATCTTATAAAACATAAAGTGAAAGATGAATTAAGATTTTAAATGGCATAAAAGATGTGATTAGTGCCTAACAAATCCAATTTAGGAAGATGGGGTCAATTGAGGATCTCATGGAGGCTTTAGTGATTAAAGAGTAGATAGGGTTGAAAGGTTCAAACCCAATCTGCTCCTTAATAACTAGATCCACTTCAGAAATCCTAGATAGGAAAATCATAATCTAGACATTAGATATTTTTCAAAAAAGAGGTACGAGGTGGCAATGTCACCGCAATTCCTAAAAATTAATACTACAAGACAAATGCTATAGAATGGAAATATACCTCTGTTTCAACCCCAACAAAGCTTCCCATGCCAAACTAAGAAATCTATCATAATACACTTGTAATATAACTACAAATGGTACCTTCAGAGATGGAGGATAAAGAATAATTGCTCTTACTAGGTTTTAAAACTCGAGACTCCTCTTCCCCATGAGAAGGTTGGAAGAATCTTGGATGACAGGAAAAGCACCTCCATTTCCACCCAAAAAAGGCTTCTCGTGCAATATTTTGGTTTGGTAGAAAATAAATGGGAACAAAAAATTCCAAGCTTTTGGTGGAAAATGAAAAAATAAAACACAATTTTGAATAGTAATTTAAAGAAATGATGAAGAAATGGAGCCAAAATATGAAAACAAACAGTTCTGATAGAGGGAAAGTGGTTAAAAAACAGAGGTGGGCAATCCACAGAGAGAACATAAGAGTGCTAAAATCAGGGACTGGTACAACAATAACACAACAACGATAGTTAATTATGATATTCTTATGTTTCTATACAAACATTGGATAGGAAGCATGATGAAGAGGCCAGAAATGAAAATAGCAAAGTTATATTATACGACAGGTACTGTTAGTTTTTCAACATTAAGCTAGCATCATTAGGATCTTTTAACTGAGAGAATAACAAGTACAGCAATCAAACACAACAGACAATGAACATAGTGTTTTTCCTCAGCGAAACCATAAAGGAGAAAACCCCACAACTTCCTTAGAGATAGAATCACCACCAAAATAGTAAAATCCCCAAAACAGTATGTGATCTCCCAACAGCAGTAACCTTCTTCTTATCTAGCCCCAGTGTCTTCTCCTTCCTCAACTATGTGCAATACTTGAGTGTGGATGAGTTGTGTAATAAATAGAGACTCCAGTTCTCTATTTATACTAATCCTGACATGAATAAAACCCTACTAGGGCCGACCTCTACTAGGAGAGTATAATAACCCTAGTGCCCCGAAACTGTGGGGACTTTAACCCTTAGACAATTGGAGGGTTACTGACTATGACTTGACATGACTTGTTTACATTATTGATCCTCCCGATAGGAACATCGAGGCATGACAATATGACTCAATTACATTATAGATACATACCGGAATAAACATCAGGTTACAATACATAAGATACATAGATGGGTTCAATTTCCACATGGTATCAGAGTGCTTGTATATTGTTTTCTCTCCTCCAAATTTTTTTTGGAGGTTTGACATCAGTGACTGGGAGCCTTCTACTGACAGTCGGGACATATTTTCTAAGCTATGGATTAATCACAGAAAACTATCTTGACTCCCTTCAATTTATTTGAATGGAAAGTAGAGATGGAGATACTGTTGAGAGAGAAAGGCCTCTACAAGGTGACTATGGAAATAGAAGCAGATCCCAATGCAGCTGCAGAGAAGATTAAATGGCACAACAAGAGGGATGAGGCCTATGGTCTCCTATGTCTGAGTATTTCTAGAGACCTCCTTTTCCATCTTGATGGATTAACATCACCGAATGAAGTATGGGAGAAAATTTCTGATCTTTTTGGAAAGACAGATGAGATGAGGGGACATCAAATCGAAAATGAGTTGATTTCTCTAAGTCCAAATAGCTTTGAATCCATGCAGCTATATTTCTCCAAGTTCAAAGCACTAGTTTTGCAGCTGAAATAGTGTGGGATCGAAAAGAAAGATGATCAGATCGTCCTAGCCATGCTCTTGAAGCTAGGCCCTGACTACTCAGTGTTTGTTTCGACCTTCTATGCCACAAAACTGACAGCTCAAACCTGGAAGATGCATAGCCTTGCAGATTTCATGGAATCTCTCACACAAGAATAGGACATGCTGGTGATGATGGGCATCATCAAACCATCCAAAGATCAAGCATTGATTGCTGGAGATTTGAAGGTGGATTCAAAAAGCAAAAAGAAAGCTAAAAATCCACCTGAGCAAAAGAGAGACAAGAAATAGTCTCCGGAGGATCCACAACGTCCCAAGAAGAACTACCATAAGAAGAAAAACAAAGGTGAAATGAGCAAGTGCGCATACTGAAATAAGGGCAATCACACTGAAAGCTATTGTATGAAGAAGCAAATAGATATGCTGACCCAACTCCTGGAGAAGAATGGCATCTCCCTTCCAGAAATCTCAAAGAAGAGAGAAGGAGGATTAAGTTCAAATGACAGAGAGAGAGTTCATGCTCTAGTTGCTGGCACATCAAGCTCACCCAGTTTTATCATTGATTCTGGAGCTTCAAGACACATGGTTTCGACTAAGGAGGCCTTCTCCTCACTGGACAAGTCGAAAGGACCATCTATAGTACTGGGAGATGACTCTCTCACTGAAAGTTTGGGTAAAGGAAGGATAGATCTTGATCATGGTCAGTTCATCAATGTGATGTATGTGCCTGGTCTTGCCTCCAACCTCCTATCAGTGTACCAGATGACCCACACTGGGTCTCCTAAGAAATTCATATTCTCACCTGATGAAGTTGATATCACAGAGATCTCAACTGGAAGAGTCATTGCAAAAGGATTTGTGAATCATGCTCAAAAGGTATACATGTTCTCACACTTCCTACCTTACTAAAACCCCTCTGCTCTTCTGATTCATGCTAATGAAGCAAGCAAGATTTGGCATGAAATATTTGGCCACCTAAACTACAAATATATTTCTGATCTTAGTGAAAAAGAGATGGTCATAGGGTTTCCCAAGATAAAATTTTCCAAAGGAGTCTGCCAAGGTTGTATCCTAGGAAAACACCCAGAGCACAAATTTGAGAGAGCTAGTCATGAGAGAACCTCTGCACCCCTAGAGCTGATCCACAGTAATGTTGCTGGCCAATTCACTCATATGTCCATGATTTAGACCAAATATGCATTAAATTTCATTAATGACTCTTCCAGGTATTGCTGGGTTCACTTCCTGAAACACAAGTCTGAAGTTTTTGGCCTATTCAAAGTCTTTAAGGCTTTGGTTGAAAACCAGTCTGGAAGGAAACTCAAGGCCCTCAGATCTGAAAATGGTGGTGAGTATGTCAAGTATGAGTTTATTAATTATTTTGCATATGTAGGTATTCAAATGCAGCATTCTATCCCTTACACACCACAGCAAAATGGTGTTGCTGAGAGGAAGAACAAATCACTCAAGGAGATGGCAACATGCATGATGGAGGCCAAACATTTTCCACCAAAGTACTGGGCCGAAGCTATCAAATGTGCAGCCTATATTTAGAATAGGGTTCCTCACAAACAGCTTGATGGCATGACTCCCTTCGAAGCATGGAGTGGGCACAAGCCAAATGTGACCCATTTCAAGATTTTTGGCTCAAAGGCTTGGGCTAGAATTCCAACAGAGAAGAGGAAGGATTTGCAGCCCCAAATCCAAGAGTGTATTTTTGTTGGATACTCTGAAGATTCAAAAGGGTACAAACTGATAAATTTGAGCACAAATAAATCCTTCATCGAAAGGTGTTTTCAGTTTGAAGAAGAACCCCTTGCAGCAGTGGAAGTTGGTGAAGCCTCTTCACCACCTGAACCTCAAGAAGTAAGTAAAGAGTTTGTTGAACATGCTTATTCTGATTTATCTGATGGAGATGAGTTTATTGTAGACCCTAACATCCCTACAAGGAAAAAATGGGCATCCAAGACACTACATGCAGCAGGAGAGCTAGCTGGGGATCCCAATGACCCAAGGAGGACTAGATCTCAGTTTGAGAGTGGTCTGTGCATGAAGGATCCTATGTTTGCTGAAAAATGATATTTGATGGTGGATTCTGATCCTAAAACATATGAAGAAGTATTAGGATATCCAATATGTCAAACATCCATGAAGGAGGACTTCACCTCACTCCAGAAGAGAAACACATGGGAGCTAGTGGATCTTCCCTCAGGGAGAAAACTAGTACAGTGTAAGTGGGTCTATAAGACCAAATTTGCTGCTGATGGTTCACCACTGAAGTAAAAGGCAAGATTGGTAGCCAAGGGCTACACATAGGTTCATGGCATAAATTACAATGAGACCTTTTCCCTAGTGGCAAAGATGGATTCCATCAGGCTAGCCTTAGCCATTGCAGCCTCAAGGAAATGGGAGGTACATCACATGGATGGAAAATGTGCCTTCCTGAATGGAGATCTCACTGAAGAGATATATATGCAGCAGCCTCAAGTTTTTTCTACTAACCCTTCTCTTGTGTGCAGGTTGAGAAATTCATTGTATGGGCTAAAGCAAGCCCCCAGGGCTTGGTATGCCAAGATCGATAGCTTCTTGCTATCACTCAATTTTGTTCGGTGAAAATCAGATCCAAATGTTTATTTGAAGTTAGTTAATGGTTCATTAATGATCATTTTGTTATATGTTGATGACCTCCTCATTATAGGAAGCTCAAATGCTGAGATTGCTTCCTTAAAAGGAGCTATGAACCAAGCCTTCTCCATGACAGATTTGGGGCTCTTAAGTCAATTTTTGGGGCTTGAGATTGCTCAAACCAAAGATGGAATCAAAGTGCACCAGTACAAATATGCCTTGGACTTGCTGAACAAATTTAGAATGAAGGATTGCAAAGCAAGAAAAACTCCTTTCCTTTCAGGAGTGAAGCTGGAAGAAGCTGATTCTTCACCTATGGTAAACAATACACTGTATAGGCAATTGATTGGATGTTTGTTGTATCTGACACATACTAGACCTGATATTTGTTATGCAGTAAGTGTGGCTTCTAGATTCATGGATCAGCCCCAAGAGATCCATTGGAAAGCAACCAAAAGGATCCTTAACTTTGGTCAGATCTTCTATAAAGCAAAATTTGATCTTGACTTGATTGGATTTACTGACAGTGATTGGGCAGGTGATAGCACAGATAGAGAGTCCACATCAGGATATGTGTTCATGCTTGCAGAAGGGCCAATCAGCTGGTCAAGCAAGAAACAGAGTGCCATTGCACTCTCATCTACAAAAGCAGAGTACAGAGGAGTTGTTAATGCAACAACTCAATGTTTATGGTTGCAGGGTTTACTTGGAGAGTGTGGCTTCGAACCAGAGTACTCAACTACCATCTACTGTGATAACCAGAGTACCATTCGAATCTGCAAAGGTCCAATTCAGAAGTAGAGAACCAGACACATTGAGATCCATATGCACTACATCAGAGAACTTGTGCATGATGGCACCATTCACCTACTCTTCTGTTCATCTTCAGAACAAGTAGCCGATATCTTCACCAAAGCATTTTGTGAGAAGATCTTCAACAATCTCAAATAATTGCTGGGGATTTCTGATCATGCTGTGAAGCATGAGTGAAGACAAGATTCTACAATTTTGTTTTACAAACCATGTTTAGGGGAGGATTTTCCCAAGTTGGTTTTGCCTCTTTCCTTGTTTTAAATGGACATGCAGTATGTAAAGGGTGACTAAGCCTTGTTGCTAGGCCCTATAATTTTCTGATATATTACTCATAATTCAAGCTTAAGGGGGGTTGTTAGAATAATCAACCCATTTTTTACCCACTTAGACATTAATTTAATTATTTATGTCTTATTAGCCTAGTTCATGTGTCCCACCTTGTGCAAGTTGTCTATTACCTATCCATAATGGTCAAACTTTCCTTATTTGACTCATGTAGCACATGGGAAAGCCCAAGGAATCAAATCTGCTTTATTCCTGGCCTCCTAGGTGCCCTTCTGCTTTTTCTGCTTTATTCCTTGCTTTTTCAGTGTTTTAAGGCAAATAGAAAAGCTAGACTAGGTGAGGTGAACTAGTTTTTTGTCCTCTTCATCCTCCACTCTTTTCTCCATGCAAAAGCATGTATGAGCTTCCATTCCACCACTCTTTATCTTGCCTAATCCATTTTTCCAATTCGTGAGCTCCATGACAGATTTGGGATCAGCTTTTTACACCTATGGGGGATTTGCTTATTTTTAGTAAGCCTGCTTTATGCTATATTTGAATTGCTTCTCATGCATTCAAATCCCTGATGTATGTTATTTATTCAACAACCTATTATGATACATGGTTGGCTATTGTACATTGATTTATTACAGTTTAGTGTTCAACTCCATTTTCAGTCTCTTTTGTGAGTGATTTTGCATGATCAATTGTTAATTGTTGTGAGTAAAATTAATCTATCACTGGGTTCAATTTCCACAGCATTCTCATCAAAAAGATAATTCTGTGAAGAAAGATCCATCCAAACTCAGATGTTATACATGTGATGAAAGAGGACACTTTGCTAGAAATTTTCCCATGAATAAGAGTGGATCTAAGAAGAAGAAGAACTCCAAAAGAAGACATCATGCTCACACTACTGAGGATGATGATCCTCCCAGAAAGAGAGTAAAACAAGAAAGTGAAGACTCCTCAAGTGATGAAGAATATGTTCTGATCTCTGCTCTCACAGGAAATATCACACATGGAAGCAAATATTGGCTTATTGACAGTGGGGCTTTCAAACGCATGACAGGATTCAAGGAATATTTTGAGAAACTATCCAAACATAATTCACCTTGTAAGGTGAAACTTGGGGATGACTACCTATATCCCATAAAAGGTAGTGGTGAACCCTCCTACAAGCTAGACTCTGGAAAGTCTATGGAAATGAAGGATGTCTTGTTTGTACCAGGACTAAAGAAGAAACTTCTCTCCATATTGACACTCATTAGAGGAATTTTGGAGTCTAAAATGGGCCTCCTAAGAAAAATAATAAAATAATACTTAAAATAATAAAATCATAGTTAAAATAATAAAATAATATTGATTAATTTTGGAGGAAGAAAGAAAAAAACTACTTTTTGTGTTCGTATTTTCGACATATCTCTCTGTGTTTTTACTCAAATTTCGATCTGGAGAGCTTGTTGGATGCGAAATTTGATTCTGCATCCAACGAGTACCCACACTGCATACTTTTGATGGACCCTGCTACCCCAAAAACAAGAAATACCTGAAAAATGTGATGATGACATCATCATCACATTTTTCAGGTATTTCTTGTTTTTGGGGTAGCGGAGTCTGTCAAAAGTATGCAGTGTGGGTACTCGTTCGATGCGGAATCAAATTCCACATCCAACAAGCTCTCCCAATCGAAATTTGAGTAAAAACACAATGAGATATGTCGAAAATACAAACAAAAAAAGTAGTTTTTTTTAATGACAAATATGTCAATTCAACCATTATGGTTGACTTATTTTATTGAAATTCTATTGGTTCTTGAATTCCAACTCACAAAAACGTATTTTTGGCACGTTTTCTTATAAGGCCCATTTTAGACCCCAAATTTCCTCTAATGAGATGCAAAAGGCATGAGGGTTGCATTTGTAGATGGCCAAGTCCTCATGTAGCCAAGAGGAAAGACTATTGATGATGCAATAGTAATTAGAGAACAAGAAGTAGGATTATTACTGAAAGGCCATCCAGAACAAGTTTTGGTCCATGACACAGTAGATCCAAATGAACTTTGACATAGAAGGCTTGTAGATGTGAATTACAAAAAACCACCACTTGCAAGAAAAGATGTTGAAGGTCTTCCAGAAATTCAGGAAAAACATGAAGGAGTCTGTAAAGGATGTGCAAAATGAAAGAACATGAAGAAGACATTTCCAAGTAGTGAAAGAAAAGCAAAAGGAATCTTGGAAATCATTCAATCTGATGTATGCGGTCCAATGTCATCCAGTTATTTAAGCAGGTATGTATACTCTGTTTCTTTTATTGATGATTTTTCTACGAAGACATGGATATACTTTATGAAGAACAAAGATGAAGTATTCAACAAATTCAAGGAATTCAAAGACATGATCAAGAACCACACTAAAAAGAATATCAAGACCTTTCAATCAGATAATGGTGGAGAATTCACATCAAATGAATTCAAAGAGTTATGCAAAGATCCAGGGATTAAGAGGGAGTTATCCACTCCATATAATCCACAACATAATGGGGTTACAGAAACGAAGAATAGAACTATCATGGAAGCTGCAAGAGCAATGCTTCATGATCATGATCTTCCCATGCATCTATGGGCAGAAGCTGCCAGAACAACGGTGTATGTATAGAACCGTACTCCACACAGATTACTCGAGAACAAGACACCTGATGAAGTCTTTTCTGGCAAGAAACCAGAAGTCAACCATCTCAGAATATTCGGCTGTCTAGTGTACATATAGATTCCAGAAGAAAAGAGGGCAAAGTTACATCCTTCAGGAAAGAAGGGTATATTTGTGGGATACTTTGAAAGCTTGAAGGCTTATAGAATATACTTCCCAGGATTCAAGAATACCGACATCGGCAGGGATGTAACATTTGACGAAGACCCAGCTTGCAACAAATCCAAAAAGAGACCTACTGAAGATCCTAAAGAAACAGAAGCACCCAGAATTCATGACACAACCATGAACGAAGAAATTCAAGAAGAAGACCGAGAAATAGAAGAACATGTAGATCCACCTCAGGAGAAGAATCCTCACAAGAGGAAACCTACTTGGGTATGAGAAGCTATCCAAGGTGCAGAAATTTATGGGGCTCTAGAAGAGAATCACAAAGAAAGAAAGAGGACCAAGTCCTGCTCCGGGTATGTAGCTTTATTATGTCACTTCATCGATAAAGAACCTTCCAACTATGAAGAAGTAGTAGAAATAAAATAATGGAAGGATGCTATGATCAAAGAGTATCAATTGATCATGAAGAATGATGTTTGGGATGTTGTCCCAAGACCAAAAGGGAAGTTTGTTGTAATTTCCAAATGGATCTACAAGATCAAGCATGCTACAGATGGAAACGTAGAGAAATATAAAGCAAGATTCATGGATCGTGGCTTCTCATAGAAAGAAGGAATAGATTATGAAGAAACATTTGCACCTGTAGCCAAATACACATCCATCAGATCAGTACTTTCTCTAGTTGTAGTGATGAAATGGAAGATACACCAAATGGATGTCAAGACTACTTTCTTGAATGGTGTAGTGGAAGAGGAAGTATATGTAGAGCAACCACTTGGTTTTGAGACACATGATAGGGAGTCTCATGTGTGTAGATTTAATAAAGCCTTGTACAGTTTGAAACAGGCCCCTAGGACATGGTACAAAAAAATTGATGGCTTTCTATCTAGTTTGGGATTTTCCAAAAGTAAAGCAGATTCCAACCTTTACTACATGGTTGAAGATGGTAACCCAGTGATACTCCTACTATATGTAGATGATCTATTTGTAACAGGTGTGGATGGGTTGATTGTTGATACGAATAAGAATCTTGCTACCGAGTTCGAAATGAAGGACTTGAGTATGATGCACTATTTTCTAGGCATGGAGGTTTGGCAGAATGTAGATGGAATATCCCTCGGACAAGGGAAGTATGTAGTAGAGATCCTGAAGAGATTCAGGATGATGGAATGCAAGGCCATGACCACACCTATGGCATTGAACCTGAAGCTATTGAGTGATGCTTCATCAGAAGCAGTTGATGCTACAATGTATCATCAGATGATTGGATCCTTATTTACCTGACAAACACAAGACTAGATAATTGCTTTGTTGTGAACACCTTGAGCCAGTTCCTAACAAATCCAAGACATGTTCACTTGATTGCTACAAAGCATATTCTGAGGTACCTAAGGGGTACAGTTGATTATGGGCTCAAGTATGACGTGAATAAGAAGATTAACCTGGAGGTTTATGTTGATTTAGATTGGGCAGGTAGTTCCATCGATAGGAAGAGGACTTCAGGGTGTAGCACTAAGTACAACTGAAGCAGAGTATGTCATAGCTTGTTCAGCTAGTTGTGAGGCAGTGTGGCTAAGGAAGCTACTATATGATTTATTTGATCTTCAGTTGGATGCTACTTGTATATATTGCAACAACCAGAGTTGTTTGAAGTTGTCAGAGAGCCTAGTGTTCCATGACAAGTCGAAGCATATCGAGGTCTAGTATCACTATATCAGGGATATGGTGCAGAAAGGAGCAATGAAGCTCCGGTATGTTGTGACGAATGAACAGATAACTGATGTGTTGAAAAATCCATTAGCCACAGTGAAGTTTGAGTACTTCATGGAGAAGCTTGGTGTTCTCCAGATCGAGGTTCCCTCCAAAGGTAAGTGATGAGTCCATGAGCCATTCTGACATGGTGAGAGGATTGGTTCCTTCCATGGTTAGATGTAAGGGCTGAGCCATTCTGTCATGATGAGAGGATTGGTTCCTTGCATTTTAGATATGAGTACTGAACCATTTTGATGTGACTATAGGATTGGTTCCTACATGATCAGATATAAGTGCTCAATGCCATTCTTGGAATGGAGGCACCTGGTCAGTTACTAGGAACACTCAGTCTGGGACTGAGAGCCATTCTGATGTGACGATAGGATTGGTTCCTACATGATCAAATGTAAATGCAGAGCCATTCTGAGGTTATTGTAGGATTGGTTCCTACATGATTAGATGTAAGTGCAGATCCATTCTGAGGTGATTGTAAGATTGGTTCCTACATGATCAGTTGTAAGTGCAGAGCCATTCTAAGGTGATTGTAGGATTGGTTCCTACATGATCAATTGTAACTACAGAGCCCTTTTGACATGTAGGTAGGATTGGTTCCTCGCATGGTCGAATGTAAGTGTTGGGCCTTTCTGACATAGATGACTGGATTGGTTCCTCTCATTGTTAGATGTGAGTGTTGGGCCTTTCTAACAGGGTTGTGGGATGTGTTCCCACATGGTCAAATGTGAGTGTTGGGCGTACCTTTCTGATGTGATTATAGGATTAGTTCCTACATGATCAGATATAAGTTTTGGGTGGGCCATCCTGACTTAGGGTCAGATATAACTACTGGAAAATACCTACATGGAAGCTAGTCCTACAACCAGCATGAAAAAGGGCTGGCTCTGTATAAATTCCTATGATGAGAAGAATCAAGAGATAGCACCTATGATGATGATTCAGTAGAGATGTTCCAGAACCAGAGATGATCTAGATCAAGTGATGATCCAGATCCAGTGAT
Source organism: Pseudotsuga menziesii (assembly GCA_001517045.1). Taxonomy (NCBI): domain Eukaryota; kingdom Viridiplantae; phylum Streptophyta; class Pinopsida; order Pinales; family Pinaceae; genus Pseudotsuga; species Pseudotsuga menziesii. Next base: position 138,861 of record LPNX011073595.1, on the reverse strand, counting down.
GATGATCCAGATCCAGTGATGATCCAGATCCAAATCTAGATGAAGATGACTTGAAGATGAAGATGACTTGAATATGAAGATGAATTGAAGATGATGAGGACTCGATGATGATATAGATGATATAGAGAAGAATACTTGTGTTTATAAATTGTCTCGATAGAATAGCTTCCTAGTTAAGAGGGAGTGCTGATGTAATTGTAACTTTGAAATGTATTCACTTGTATATCTTATGTATTGTACCACGATGTTTATTTTGGGAAGTGTTTGTAATGTAATTAAGTCATGTCATGCCCCGATGTTCCGATCGAGATTTTCTATAATGTAAACAAGTCATGTCAATTCATTATGGGTAACCCTCCTATTGATCAAAGGTTAAAGTCCCCGCAGTTACGGGGCCCTGGGGTTATTAGACTCTCCTAGTGAATTCGACCCTACTGAGTTATTGTCAAGTTAGGAATTAGTATAAATAGAGAGTGAGCCTCTCTATTTATCACACACTCACTCACACTTAGTTGTAGTGAATATCTGAGGGAGAAGAAGTTGTTGAGGCTAGAAAGAAAGAGGCTACTACTATCGGGAGATCATCTTACTGTTTTGGGGTTTTACTTTTGGTGCTGATTCTATCTCTAAGGAAGTTGCATGGTTTTCTCCATTTATGGTTTCCCCGAGGAAAAACATTGTGTTCATTTTCTCTTTTGTTTGATTGTTGTGCTTGTTATTCTCTCAGTTAAAGATCCTAATTTAATGCTAGCTTAAATGTTAAAAATATAACACTCAAGTCAAGCTCTAGAATTCCACAATTGCTACAAATCTCCGCTTAGTAGCCTCAAAACCACTCTAAGAAAAAAAAATAGTTTTCTATAGAACATTCGGGCTTCAAACTCCAAAACATTTCCATTATCAAAGAAAAACTAACAACCGTACTTATGGTTTAATTGAATTGTAGTACATCTAGCTGACACCTATGATGTCTGATACGCTGTCAATGCTGGAGGAGCTGATATCAAAACCTACGTCACTGAAATATAGCCCAATCAATAATCAAATAAATAATATTCAAAGAATTCTATTTAATATAAAATTTTAGGGGAGGAAGTTCAGGGATGAACCTGCAGAGCTACGAGCATGGGCTTGTTGTGAGAATCATTGCATATGATGTTTCTATGATTATTCATTCTCCAATTGCATATTCCACATAGACTTGGGGACTGCAATGGATATTTATTGATCCCTTTTCTATTATTTATTTCTCATCTTTTATCCTAACAATCCTTACAAACTCAGAGACTAACATCTTTTCAACAACATCCTCCAACTACAAAGTTAAATTCAGACCATTAAGAAGGAAAACCCTGAACATGAATTTGTTCTCCTCAGGTTTAGGCTTGGGTTTCTTCTTAGGAAGCACTCCAAGGTAGCCCTCATTGCTGCTACTTTTCCTTCTGGCAAAATATTCTTCCATCTTGGACACAAAAAATGACAAACCACAGAGGGAATATTGTGTTCTTCTATCGCAACGCTTTCCTACACTTAGAATTTGTAAGAATTGATGCATGCAACAGGATTTTGTTAGTTTATACAAAGAATTCTATGGCTGGGGTCGATGTCTCACTAATTACTCAAAGCAATTATGCATGTACAACTCAATACAAGCTCTCGTGTTCCACAATTGATACAAAGATCCACTCAGTAGCCTCAAAACCACTTTGAGAAAACAAAAACAATTTTCTATAGAACATTCGGGCTTCAAACTCCAAAAATTTACCATTATCAAAGAAAAAATAACAACCATACTCAGGGTATAATTGAATTGTAGTACATTTAGATAACACATATGACATCCGATACACCGGCAACGCTAGAGGAGCCGATATCAAAACCTACGTCACTGAAATATAGCCCAATCAACAATCAAATAAATAATATTAAAATAATTCTATTTAATATAAAATTTCAGGGGAGTAAGTTCAGGGATGAACCTGCATAGCTACGAGCATGATCTTGTTGTGAGAATCATTGCATATGATGTTTCCATCTTTATTCGTTCTCCCATTGCATAATCCAAATAGACTTGGTGACCGTAGTGGATATTTCTTGACCCCTTTTCTATTATTTATTTCTTAGCTTTTCTCCTAACAGTCCTTACAAGCACGACGACTGACATATTTTGAATGACATCCTCCAACTCCAAAGTTAAATTCTAACCATTAAGAAGCAAAACCCTGAACATGAATTTGTTCTCCTCACGTTCATGCTTGGGTTTCTTCTTAGGAAGCACTCCAAGGTAGACCTCATTTCTACTTCGTTTCCTCATGGTCAAAGATTCTACCATCTTGGACACAAGAAATGACAAACCGTAGAGGGAATATTGTGTTCTTCTATCACAACACTTGCCTACACTTAGAATTTGCAAGAATTGATGCATGCAATGGGATTTCATTAGTTTATACAAAGAATGTTATGGCTAGGGTCAATGTCTCACTAATTACTCAAAGCAATTATGCATGTACAACTCAAGACAAGCTATAGCGTTCCACAATTGCTACAAAGCTCCGTTCAGTAGCCTCAAAATCACTCTGAGAAAAAAAAATAGTTTTCTATAGAACATTTGGGCTTCAAACTCCAAAACGTTGCCATTATCAAAGAAAAAATAACAATCGTACTCAGGGTTTAATTGAATTGTAGTACATCTAGCTGACACCTATGACGTCTGATATGCCATCAATGCTAGAGGAGATGATATCAAAACCTACATCACTGAAATATATCCCAATAAATAATCATATAAATAATATTAAAATAATTCTATTTAATAAAAAATTTAGGGGAGGAAGTTCAAGGATGAACTTGGAGAGCTACGAGCATGGGCTTGTTGTGAGAAGCATTGCATATGATGTTTCCATCATTATTCGTTCTCACATTCCATCTTCCACATAAACTTGGGGACCGCAGTGGATATTTCTTGACCCCTTTTCTATTTCTCATATTTTCTCCTAACAATCCTTACAAACTCGGAAACCGACATCTTTTCAATGGCATCCTCCAACTACAGAGTTAAATTCAAACCATTAAGAAGGAAAACCCTGAACATGAATTTGTTCTCCTTAGGTTCAGGCTAGGGTTTCTTCTTAGGAATAACTCTAAGGTAGCCCTTGTTGCTGCTAATTTTCCTCTTGGTAGAAGATTCTTCCATCTTGCACACAAGAAACGACAAACCACAAAGGGAATATTGTGTTCTTCTATTGCAACACTTTCCTACACTTAGAATTTGCAAGAATTGATGCATGCAATGGGATTTTGTTAGTTTATACAGAGAATGCTATGGCTAGGGTTGATCTCTCACTAATTACTCAAAGCAATTATGCATGTACAACTCAAGACAAGCTCTGGTGTTCCACAATTGCTACAAATTTCCACTTAGTAGCCTCAAAACCACTCTGAGCAAACAAAAATAGTTTGCTATAGATCATTTGGGCTTCAAACTCCAAAAAGTTTCCATTATCAAAGAAAAACTAACAACCATACTCCGGGGTTAATTGAATTGTAGTACATCCAGCTAACACCTATGACATCTAATACATCGCCAACACTGGAGGAGCTGATATCAAAAGTTACGTCACTGAAATATAGCCCAATCAACAATCAAATAAATAATATTAAAATAATTCTATTTAATATAAAATTTTAAGGGAGGAAGTTCAGGGATGAACGTGTAGAGCTACGAGCATGGGCTTGTTGTGAGAATCATTGCATATGATGTTTCCATCTTTATTCATTCTCCCATTGCATCTTCCACATAGACTTGGTGATTGTAGTGGATCTTTCTTGACCCCTTTTCTATTATTTATTTCTCAGCTTTTTTCCTAAAATTCCTTACAAATGTGGCGACCGACATCCTTTTAACACCATCCTCCAACTGTAGAGTTAAATTCAAACCATTAAGAAGCAAAACCCTGAACATGAATTTGTTCTCCTCAGGTTCAGGCTTGGGTTTCTTCTTAGGAAGCACTCCAAGGTAGCCCTCATTGCTGCTTCTTTTCCTCTTGGTAGAATATTTTTCCATCTTGGGCACAAGAAACGAAAAACCATAGATGGAATATTGTGTTTTTTTATTGCAACACTTGCCTACACTTAGAATTTGCAAGAATTGATGCATGCAATGAGCTTTTGTTAGTTTATACAAAGAATGCTATGGCTGGGTTCTATGTCTCACTAATTACTCAAAGAAATTATGCATGTACAATTTAAGACAAGCTATGGTGTTCCACAATTGCTACAAAGCTCTACTTAGTATCCTCAAAAACACTCTAAGAAAACAAAAATAGTTTGTTATAGAACATGCGGTCTTCAAAATCCAAAAAGTTTCCATTATCAAAAAAAAACTAACAAATGTATTCAGGGTTTAATTGAATTTCAGTACATCTAGATGACACCTATGACGTCTGATATGCCTCCAACACTAGAGGAGCCGATATCAAAACCTATGTCACTAAAATATAGCCCAATCAATAATCAAAATAATATTAAAATAATTATATTTAATATAAAATTTTAAAAACTTTACAACCACAAAAAATCAAACAATGTAATGTTGGTTGGATTAATAGACATAACCCATCCAATATATCATCACTTGTGGTGACATAACAAGGGTTAAGAACAACATAACCAAATTTGAGAAACATGCACAATATTAAACTTTTCAATGACAATCATCCCATATAATAGAGAAAGGTATTACCCGATTATAATTTATTCTCAAGAGACAATTGAAGATGATATCCATTGACCAAGAATCAAGAATCAAAGACATCCAATCAACCATCCATAAGCACAATTTAAGAGTACTAAACAATAGTATAAGAATTCTCTTCACAACTTCTGCTTGTTTTTTACCACAATTAGATATTTCGGTTTCTTGTTATGAAGGCATTTATATTAGTAATCCACTGCATTCGATATGTATCAATTTGTAGGCATATCTATGTATGCTAACCTCTTATGGTTCAGTTTATAGAAGAGGAGGAGGTGAAGCTTATGAAAACTGAAAAAAATAAGGATGGTGGAAATACACCCGATCCTTCTACAGATGCAGCTATCAATAATGTTGTAAATGGTCATGCTACCCCTACTAGATCTACATCTCCTACAGTTGATCACTCACAATAAGAACTCACTAATGTTGGTTTCTCTCTCAACATCTTTTTTGTTTGACTATAAGATTCCTTGGTCTGTCCTTTGTTGTTAACCTCTATCTTCTTCCTATTACTTCACATTTCCCTTTACATTCAGTATTCCCTTACTTCAAGTTTGACATTTAATATTATCTTTGAAAAAGGGTTTATTGAATTCTAGTCAAATAATGGCTAGGGAAGTTCATAGAAACACCACAAATTTAATTGCAATGAAGTTACATCAATTCCATTTATGGTTGTGGACGTAAGTTACACGATACAGGGAAACCAGTGTGTGTTTCCAAAACTGAAACACACTCAAAATGTGACCACTCATTTACAAATAGCACATTATATTGGAACTTTGAAAGAAATGATTATGAATAAATGAGCAAGAATATTTAAATGACAAGCAAAGTTCAACCATCACTTATATTGGGATCCTCACCATTAGTATCACCCTCTTCCTCCTCATCTAGCCTTTGGCTCTACCTCAATCCTCTAGGGACATCGATTAACACCATTCAATTTTGATGAAACTACCTAATACAAGCCTTAAAATATCATAGAAAAATATCATTCCTAATCAATGATTTTGGCTTGAGTGAAGGGTACATTTTTTATAAGGCCGTGATAGAGGAATTCAACAATCAATCGCACCAACATCGGGTTACATAAAGGGCTTGGTGCTCTTGATTAAATGCCAATCCCATTCCTTGATACATGATAGAATCCAATCAAACGACTGTAATCTTGCCAATCCTGAAATACTTTAAACTATTAAGTCTGTTGAATTTTGAATGGAGTATGAAATTCTACTTTCTCCATATGAAGTCTGATGAGGTTGGAAAATTTCTCAAACATATTAGAATAGTTAGTGGCAATGTTAAAAATTTAAGTAAAAAGATAGAAAAGGAAAGATAGAGGAAATGCCAACTTTGACCAGCATTTTTAGTCAAGTCTAGTAAAAGACTGAGTCAAACCAAGTCAAAATAGGTGGATGTAGAGAAGAAAACATATTGTATGGACATTGGTATGTCATGGAAATTCTTTTCCAGCTGTAGAAACATGTTTCCATTGGACCTGTATTTATGGTTGGTAGTGGTAACTGGTAACACATTTCTAGTCTCTACCACACATTTATGTACCAAAATGTTCATGGCACGACACCTATTCTGGTCTTTTTGGCCACTTAGCCATGGACTCTAGTGCCATGGAAAATGCATTTGGTTGCAGGGAACCTTCTTTCTATTTAATTACAAGGACAAACAACTATATCTTCTACACAAATGTATTAGTGACCAGTTCCTTTCAATCAATCACTTCTACGAATGAAGAAGACATACTAAGCTGATTTAGTGCTTATAGATGCAAATGTAAATGATATCAAGTCAATGTATTCAATTCAATATATATGGAATTAGTAGCAAGTTCATCCAGTAGCACTTTAGCATACAAGAGATCATTAGCTATGTAAACATATACAATTCAATTGCAGTATTTAACCAACGAATAACCTTCCATTCAAGTATGAGGACTCATATAAATATAACAACAATAATACAGTATGACAAATCTAATTATGACAATTTTAGAGGAGCAGTGAAGGTTACCAATGTAAGGTGTATAAGAGTTTTAGTTTTCCATTCAATGTAAACCACACCACTCCAAACCTTGAACACTATTCTTAGCAATATAGGACAGCCACCAAATGTATGTTCCAGACTTGTAGCTATGCAAATAATTTAAAATTTTCAGACTTTATTTACCTATCTTAAACAATATCACCATCCAACTAATAGTTAACCTTTGATTCAGTTCGGTGTTTACTGTGGTTGTGGGTAGGGAGGGTTGTCAAAGTTTGACAGTTTGCAGTTTATTGTAGACTATAGGCAGTAGGTGGAAGTGTGTTGATATAGGGCTATTTCAAACTTTTTTTTGAAATGGTTTCTGAAATGGTAACAACCAACATAGATTCCTCTCAAATAGAATACCTGGTGGCCCTTTAAAGAAAAAACATGGCATGGAGTTATCTTGGCACCCAAGAGAATTGGGTTTTCGAGTCTATAGAGAACTAGTTATTGTATTATAATTAACACAATATCCACTTACATATCCTATTAAAAACATTCATAGTCTGTCTTTGAACTGTCAATTCATGGGAATTTGGACATGATGCCCAAAAGGAATGAGCAAAACTAGAAAAAAACCCACATTTTGCAGACATGACAACTAGATAAATACCCACAAAATTATAAGAATAAAATCCATATTTTATGGTGAGGATATGAAATTGCTTACGCTAATCATAAGCCATGATGTTTGCACAAATCAGAAGCACCGTCAAGAAATTAAAATCATTCGGCCTCATCCCCATCATCAATGCTTGCCAATGCATCTTGAGAGCCTCTTCATCTTTCCCATTCAGAGCATACTCTACAATCATATAAATCCACAAAACCACCACATTCCATTCAGGCATATTGCCAAAATATCTCACAACAAGCAAACACAGGCATGGCAGCATTAAAATATCTCATTCCCTTCTTCCTTTTCCTCGATAACTGTTGGTTTTATTTCTCACATTGAATTTCCCAAGTTCACCTAGATAGCTCGTTCTTCATGCTTGCAAGGATATTTGAGCCATTTCATCTCCACCACATCCACAACAACGAAAAAAAATATGAATAAAATAAAAACACAATAGGTAATCAAGAAAAACATAGAAGGAAACAAACCTGAATGTCTAAACATTGCTTCCATTCTGGAGGTGGGGCAAGTGGTTCTAGAAGCATGGTCTCACATGAAAAGGGATTGGATGATGCACTAATAAGAAAATTCCTTATCCTTCCCTTCGTGTAAATAAAACATCATAGCATGTTCCATATCCTTCAGTGAAAGCTCGAAATCAAAAACACCCAAATGGGAGCCAGAGCAAATCCTGTGTGGGTGTTTTTGAATGCTAATGAGCTAGTGCGCGGGTGTTTTTGAATTCTACGTTTTTTTGTTTGTTTATTTGCATATTTTATATTTTTTGTTTTGTTTTGTTTTTTTATTTTTTTATTTATCTTTTTTTACTTTATTTTGGGGTTTTTTATTTGCATATTTTATATTTTGCTGCATTTTAAATTAATTATAGTTAAACAACTGTATGTTTTTAATTTTGTGTAGTTTAATTTAATTTAACTAGGATTTTTTCATCATTTGTATTGGTTGCATTGCTTATAGTGAGATCCTATACATAAGTCCCTTCAAGGATGAACATGATGATGATGACAATGATCATGATGATCATGATGATCATGAAGACGGAGAAGATGATGGTGATGATGACAACATAGACATTGGTGATCATCATCATTATCCTCATCATCATCCTTTTCATCATCATCACCATCATCTTCATCGTCTTCATCAATATCATCATCATCATATTCATAATCATCACCATCATCATTGCCATCATCGTCATCATCATCTTCCTTATCATTATCATCGTAATCATCATCTTCATCATCATCATCATATTCATCGTCATCATCATCAACATCTTCATCTTCATCATCATCTTCATCATCAACATCATCGTCATCCAATTCATCAGCATCTCCATTATCATCATCATCATCATCATCATCATTTTCATTATCATCATCATCATCATCTTCATCATCATCATCATATCCGTCATCATCATAATCTTCATCATCATCATCATATCCATCATCATCATCATCATCATCATCACCATATCTATCATCATCATCATCATCTTCATCATCTCAATTTTAGGGGGATCTTAGTGAATGAGTACGTCTACATGATAGGGGGAGTAGCCAGTTGAGTGAAAAATTAAGGATTGCTCCTAACACCCATTCCAAGGACTAATCTAACAATTTAATATGATCCGAGGAAGTAGTAAAAAAAAGACAACTTTTAGGGCCTTGTGAAGCCTCCTATTCTTAGATTTGTGCACATGAAGAATCAAGACTTATGGACCTAGTTCGGTGTCTTAAAAGAGGAAGATCCAAACTGAGAAGTTCAGTAGTTCCATAAAGTGAATTCTTTATAGGAGTGAATAATCACTCATAACCATTCTATTATAATGTTGGAAAAGCTCAAAACAATTTAGTGAAGACCAAGGTAAAGAACGTTGATGCCAACAAGTGTTGCACGTTGATGTCAGATTAAAATTTTGTTCATTGTAACCAATAAAATCATTCATATAATGAAATTTGAATTAATTATCTACAAATCATATATTTTTAAAGTAACATTTATTTTTATTTCTTAATTCATTGTGCTTGGATAAGCATGTTGATTACACCTTTTATTTCTTAATTTAGTGTTGCACAACACTTGTTGGCATCAATTTAGTGAAGAACAAGGATAAGCACGTTGATGCCAACAAGTGTTGTGCAATGGCCTTTGATTTACTCACAAGGAGACCTTGATAGTTTGGACATTTGAACACTAGGTGGCCCAAATGGTCCAAATGAAAGTTGTCCTTCTACTGTGGAAAGTAATTAACACTGTGTCAACAGCCAATAGCTTAGTGGAGCATCGGGTCTGTAAAAAAAATGAATTGGCTAGACTCATTGTTGACTGGACCCTCTTATTGCAATTACTCTGGTTTAAATAAAAGGAGGGAGTTGCAGGGTTGTTAAATTCATTCGTAAGGTACATGACACAAAGAATACAACTGTTATTTTGAGCCTCAGTGTTAGTTTGTATCCCCCAAAAAAGGATGCATGCTTACCTTTTATGAATTTACGTGAGATGATTGTTGTAGAGTATGACTGATCTCTCTAGTTTTGGATATGGTTGATAGAGAAATCTAGGCTCAATGCGTGCTCAATCAATCACCAAGAACCTTGTCCCAACTATAGCAAATGTGCTAAGTGATATAGCTTGGCATGTGCCCGCAAAGGAGCAGTAAACTAGCTTTCAATTTAATTTCACTCGCTAGGATAGTTTAATCAATGGACCACTGCAATATAAAAGATAAAATTATCTGTGTTGACATCGTATAGGTAACTAGGTTGTAATAGTAGAGATAGCTGCAATGAGGTAGTCAATTTCATGGCAATTACTATTTATCCATGGAAACATCATATATGAACAAGTGTAAATGTCCTTATGCAAAATATAAGGGAAATTGATGGCCTAAGGCGGGGGTTTATGCAACTTCTGTCATATACATAAAATACTATACCACACATAGCTAGTCATACCTAGACCCAAGAAAAAAGATGCAACAGCCGGGGCAAAAAAGAAAATCTATTTTATTATTATTGAGGGTTTCCATTTCAGGATTTATCTCTATGATCGGACAAAAGATAGAAGCAAGATTTTTATTTGACATTCAGCCCCGGATTCATGCATGTTGGATTGAATATGAATTGAGAATATGAACCAGGGGAGGGCTATAATTCACTTCTCACCTAGAATAAGTTTACTCCATTATGCAAATAGTGAGATATTCTTAGTTAGATGTGGACAAAAATGCATGAGTTGACCCGTGCGTAAACAACCAAGAGCCGTTCAAAGCTAGAATTGGTTTCGCGAGTGTGCAAAGATAGCCATATATCATTGATATAGAGATGAAAGTTCTTTGAAAATTAAAAAACCTTGATATTGCCACCATTTTTACTCCATGATAAAAAAATGAAGTATTAATCCATGAATGTTCAAAATGTGGAAATATTTCATGGAAAAATCCGCCCAAATGTATTAGTGGCAATAATCATATCAGTATATGCATTAATGTATATCACATAATACATCCAATACATCGTACTATGACAATAATCCTTGTCCATCAGGCTCCATACCCACATATATAGTCACATACAAGATAATAAAACATATGCATTGGCTTACACCCAATATATCTAACTAATCAACATAACTCATGTGCAGTGGGGAATTATGCCCAATATACAAACATAAACATCAAAGTAACTCATATGCAAAGGGACTCATGCCCATTATAGTTAAGGTCAAAATTCAGGATATTACATTAGGTTATCATCAAGTATGAATAAAAGATGAGGATATATTTAAAACAACATTCAAGACCTGTTATGGTCACTACAAGTTTGTCGTAATTCCTTTTGGGTTGAAAAATGCACCTACTACATTCATGTGTTTAATGAGCATCATCCCAAGTAACTACCTAGAAACGTTTGTGGTTATCTTCATCGATGACATACTAATCTACTCTAGGAATGAACAAGAACATAAGGAACATTTAAAGATAATTATGTAAGTACTAAGAGAACAAAAACTTTACGCAAAGTTCAGTAAATGTGATTTATTTAAAGATAAGATTCAGTACCTCAGACATGTAGTGTCCAAGGATGGAGAAACTGTCTATCCTGACAAAATAAAGGCCATCACCAAATGTCAATTCCTAAAAATGTAACCGACATTAGATCATTTATGGGGATTACCAGATGCTATAAGAAGTTCATCAAAGGCTTTTCTAAGATTTCCTACGCCATAAATTCATTACAGAAGAAAGGTAAAAAGTTTGAATGGACTGAAAAATGCATGGAAATCTTTAACAAATTAAAGCATCTATTAACTACCGCCTCGATTCTAAATATTGTTGATCAATTCAAGGATTTCATCGTATGTAGCGATGCTTGCAAGGAAGCACTAGGTGAATTTTTTATGCAAGAAAACTACGTCATGGCATATGAATCCAAGAAATTAAAAGAACATGAGAAGAACTATGCGACATACGATTTAGAACTTGCTGCCATAATTGATGCCTTAAAAATGTGTCGACATTACCTAATTGGAAGGAAATTCTTTCTTATGTTAGATAACATAAGTTTTAAATATTTATGCGATCAACAAAATTTGAATGTGAGACAGGAAAGATGGTTGTACTTTTTAACCGAATATGATTTTGAAATCAAACACATAAAAGGAAAAGAAAACAAAGTAGCAAACACTCTAAGTCGACATGAAAATTTGTTGTTTACAAGCAGCAAGTATGAATCCAATCTGGAAAATTAGATCCTAATTGTTGGAAATTTTGATAGGGAATATCAGATTTTAAAAGAAAAAACTATTAAGAATGAACAAAATAAAGTAAAAATAGACTTCAGTCTAAACAAACAAGGACTATTGTTGCATAAACATAGGTTGTACATACCAAACATAGCATAAATTAAACTTACAATTATGAATGAGCTCCATAAAATACCGTATTCAGGGCATCTTGGATACTAGAAAATGATCACCATGATAAAAAAATATATCTTTTGGACAAACATGAAGAAATAAGTAGCAGAATACTTAGCTCCCTATATAGAATGTAAACAATTTAAGGCAGAAAATCAACATCTAGAAATATTGTTTCAGCCACTACCCATTCCAGAATGGAAGTGGGAAACAATAAGTATGTATTTTATAATTGGCCTACCGAAGAATTTCCGACAGCATGATTCAATCATGGTCATAGTTGACAAATTAAGTAAGGATACTCATTTTATTCTTGTTAAATCTACCTATCAAGCTGTTAACATTGCATATATTTTCATGAAAGAAATATTTAGCATACATGGAGTACCGAAAGTAATAGTCTCAAATAGAGACGCAAGATTTACAGGTAAATTCTCGAAAGCTTTGTTTAAAGGTTTAGGAACACACTTGAATTTTAGTACTGCATATCATCCACAAAAGGATGGGTAGAATGAAATATTAAATCAAGTATTAGAGGACATGCTAAGGATGTATGTCATGGAAAAACTAGGTAAGTGGGAATGTTACAGCTGATTTTATCACACATGGTGAATCACACCTTTATGGCCTTCCCTATCCCTCTATAGACTCTTTGGACCCCTTGGACAATTTTTGTACCTTTGATGTTTCCAAGATCATCCCTAAAAACATGTCTTATTTGCTATACGTGACTTTTAAACCTGTTCTGATGTATATATGCATATTTGACCCTCAAACCCGCGTACATCAAGATGTGTGCAAAATGCCAAATAGTTTTGGAGTTTTCCTTGATGTGGATCCAAATCACTTGTCTCTTGGCCTTCTATATTCCTTGAGATCGCTTGGATTTGACCTTGCATTACCCCATTGAATCACTATATAAGGAACCCTTTAGATACATTGAAAGGGGAGGAATTGAAGAGAAAGACAACTATAGTCCATTGTTGTTGAAGCTTATACTTGAGTCTGCATCCCTTTGTCCCTTGGAGCACTTTGTGTTCTTCCCAAGATTTCCTTTGCTTGTGAGCTTGCTATCGAGACATGGAGGATTGAAGTGGTGGAGGCACAGGTGGAGGACTCAGTTTCTCTGATTCGCAGACGTGTCGACAGAGGTTGTCACTATTGTAATCTCGGTTTTATATTAATATAAATATCTTTTCCTATCCAATAATGTATATTTAAATGAGTATTGAATCCATGGATGCTTTTAAATGCTTATATGTTATTGATTATATATGCTAGAGTAGGTCTAACACAATTATATATATAGCATGTTTGTCTTGTTTGCTGAATGTTGAGAGAGCAAATTACTTATAGAAGCGAGAGTGGAAAAGCTCAACGGGGATCTACATCAACTGTCTGGAGTAAGGTATGTATCGAGATCCTTTAGTGTTAGATGTTTGGTTTCTCTTGAATATAGGAAAGGATTGATTTCTACGGTTACTGTGTCTCTTTTGGTACCCCAAGCCATAGGAATTTTTCTCCATAACAAAATTGGCAACCATACTGGGGAATTCCTAGCCATTTCCTTTGGGGTTTTTATCGGCATTCAATGTTCTTGAATTGCTCTCATTTCTCTGCTTCTGAGTTGGGTCTGGGGGCATGTTTTCCTGGTGGTGTATGATAGGAGTAAAGTTTGTCTTAACTTGTATTTTTATCTTCTTTTTATCTCTTTTTCTTCCCATATGTGAGTTTTTGCTTCACAGTCGCATGTACATGCGGTTTTTACTAGGATATCTGCGTATATACGTGGGTTTTCTGCACACAGTTGCATATGCCCCGAGTTTTGATTTTTAGGGGAATATTAAATGTTGTTGGGTGAGTTTTGATGATCGATGAGTCTCCTTGGATGCTTCTAGAGTCTGTATACACCTCTGTTGCTGACCAGAGACGTCTTTTAGTTAGAATTTTTTTAAATGTTCTTGTCATTGCATTTTGTATTTTTTGTTTTGGGATTAGTGCGTTAGGTCTCTTTTACCTTGGTGCTTTGCTTGGGCCCTATTTGGTAGTGCTTGTAGAGTCTGGGGCTAGTAGAGTCATTCTTTTGTTTCACTATCTCATTTTAACTCAAAAAATAGAAAAATATTTGCTTTTTGCATCATGATGCATTTTTGCATTTTGCATTTTACATGGTACTTGCACTAGGTTTGCTTGGAAAAATATTAGTCATATTTTCATATAGGAATGATTGAATTTTTCATTTGAAGGAGAATTTTGCAGTTCATGTAGTAGCATACCCCATTTTTCATTTGACACAGTGCATTTGCATTGATTGTTAGGTGTGCATTTTACTTCTTGTTGCGTCATAACACCATTAGTTTCACGATCATTTACCCTTTTGAGTAATAAGGAAATTAAAATCAATGCATAATAAAATGAATTACACTCTTTTCTTTTATAGGGTGCACCAACAAGATTAGGTTTTAGGGTCTTGGAATAGTTCATTGTGAGTAAATTCTCCAATACCACTAAACAACAACATGTATGTGTCTGTCCAGGTCAAAGTGTGAAATTCCTTGGTATAATTAGTGTTTCTCAGGATCCTCTCCTTACAAGGGAGTTAAGCATGAGACAATGTGAGCGGTTATTGATTGGGATGACCCCTAGTCATAACTTATTAGCACCGGAGATATTTCTAGGATTGTATTCGTATCTAGGGGCTCTTTCAAGAGTTTCAGGCTTTTCTACCCTGCCCAGATGGTTAATCCCGCCTACGACTGTCTACCTGAGGATTGATTATATTGAGGTGACCTTAGTTGTGTTACCTAGGTTATCGAGGGGGTACTTCGCAGAGGTTATTCTGCAGGTGCCTCGTCTAGGTTGGGGTTGAATAGCACAGTCTCTATATGCGTTCAAGCTGAGGGCCAGAATAATTGGTTACGAACCTCTGCTTGTTATGTATGGGAGTCTCAAGCCTCTCCTAGGCGAGACACACCTGCTTCATTCAGGAGCTCACATATCCTACCCTTTCTTTCTTATGATTTTTCTTTACATTATATAGGTGTATGCTCTTTGCACGCTAGTTTTCCTAGGGTTTATGTAATTATATAGAGTCTTTTCCATTTTTTGATTCATTGTGGAGTCAGGTGTGGCACTTCACCGTTCTTTCCGTTTAGTAGGACTTCCACCTTCCACATCTCCTCTTCCGTTGAGAGAGAGAAATAGATTGTCTAGGCAGACTACTTATCACATCGATTCACACACGATGGGATATCATGAGGATGAGATTTCTAAAATGTCCTCTCTTCCTCAAGAGGTTGGGGAGGAAGATCCTACTCCTGTATATGATCCTTCACCTGATATACCTTCACATTCTAGATATGATACCTCATTCACAGGTTGCTGGTATTGGTTTCTGGGCGACGAGACTCACCATGAACCCACAAGAACTAGTCATGTTAGTTATGGCATGCCTAATATCCCTGCATGTGATCTGGCACATCATACCAAGTCAGAAATTGAACCTAACACTGTTGAATTTTCATATGCTTAGCTAAGACATCCGTATTTAATTTCATTTTCACGACAAAAGCATATAAACAGCATCACTGAAAGATAGACAAGCACAACCATAAAAAAGGAACAAAAAGATTTATCCTGGGAAAACCCTAAAGGGAAAAACCCAGCAAAAGCTTCCTCAATATAGATTCCCCAAAAAGATAAAAGATAAAACCAGGAAGGAGATCGAAGCTTGATCCTCCTCCTTCTCCAGCTACTTCTCTTCTCCACTAATGGGATACACAAGTGAGAGTGTGTGTGTCACAAATGAGGAGCACTACACCTCTATTTATATTCATCAGTTCACTTAAGTTAACTCATTTGACATGTAGGCTCGAGTTACACATGTAGGCTCAAGTAACCACACTGGGGTGCTGATGAACCACCTTTACAATTAGAGGGGACTACCTCATGACTCTTATTAGTTCTTCCAATTAGGAGCATCAGGGTACAATGTAATACAAGTGGTTCTCCCAGTAGGACCATCGGGGACTACAAAAAGATTCATATAGAATATTCTTCGAAGTTACAATATTTCAACACTCCCCCTTAACGAGAAGGGTATTCTACAGCAACATCAACAACAACAAGAGTAGAGATAGGGGACATCATCAACATCAGCAGGGTAGGACATCTATAAATCATGAAAGCTTTTCAACATCATGTAGTCTTCATCTTCAATCTTCAGTCTTCATCATCAGCAACATCTTCAGTCTTTGATCAGCAACATCTTCAACATTTTGATCTTTCAATTAGCATCGAAATCTTCAGCACTTGGACCTTTCGATCAGCAACATCTTCAGCACTTTGACTGTTCAATCAGCAACAACATCTTTAGCATTTTGACCTTTCGATCAGCAACATCTTCAGCACTTTGACTTTTCGATCAGCAACAACATCTTCAGCATTTTGACCTTTCGATCAGCAACATCATTATCATACTCTGATCTTTCAATCAATACGTCATCATCATACTCCGATCTTTCGATCAGTACGTCATCATACTCTGATCTTTCGATCAGTACATCATCGTCATCAGGCTCTGATCTTTCGATCAGTACAACATCATCATCATCAGCAACAACCTGCAATCCACAACTCAAAGACAAAAAGTATTTGGATCATTTTTGGACTTAAAGTCCAGGGATGATACAATCCCACCACATTCTCGACAACCGAAGTTACCGGATTGATTACGGGAGAATCAGTCCCTATCACTTTAGGACTAAGTCCAAGGACGATGCAATCCTACCACATTCTCGAGGACCGAAGCCACCAGATTGATTATGGGAGAATCAGTCCCTATCACTTTAGGACTATGTCCAAGGATGATGCAATCCTACCACATTCTCGAGGACCAAAGCCACCGGATTGATTACAGGAGAACCAGTCCCTATCACTTTAGGACTATGTCCAAGGATGATGCAATCCTACCACATTCTCGAGGATCGAAGTCACCGGATTGATTACGAGAGAATCAGTCCCTATCACTTTAGGACTATGTCCAAGGATGATGCAATCCTACCACATTCTTGAGGACCGAAGCCACCAGATTGATTACGGGAGAATCAGTCCCTATCACTTTAGGACGAAGTCCAAGGATGATGCAATCCTACCACATTCTTGAGGACCGAGGTCACCAGATCTATTATGGATATATTTTTCGGGATGATACAATCCCTCTTCATTCTCGAATACCGAGGTCTCCGGATCACTTTAGGGCAAGTGCCCAGGGATGATACAATCCCACCACGTTCTCGAGGACCGAGGTCACCAGATCTATTATGGAAAAATGTCCTAGGATGATACAATCCCTCTTCATTCTCGAAGACCGAGGTCTTCATATCACTTTAGGGAAAGTTCCCAGGGATGATACAATCCCACCACGTTCTCGAGGACCGAGGTCACCGAATCTATTGTGGACAGATGTCCCAGGATGATACAATCCCTCTTCATTCTCTAGGACCGAGGTCTCCAGATCACTTTAGGGAAAATTCCTAGGGATGATACAATCCCACTACAACATCACTACTCCCCCTTTCGAGGAAGGTCTTTCCGAACAACACCAAGCTTGTCTCAAAAGTGTTCAAACTCTACTCGAGGCAGAGGCTTCGTCAGTACATCATCATCCAAACCACCATCATCTACATCTTCAGTATCTGTATATTGATCTATCACCATCTGTATCTCTAGTATGTGAATACTAAAAGCATCATCATCTATATCTTCAATATAAAAATACTGAAAAGCATCATCATCTCTATATTTAGTATAGAAATATAGAATCACCATCATCTATATCTACAGTATGTAAATACTAAAATATCATCTATATCTTCAGTATGGGAATACTGAAATCATCATCATCTATATCTTTAGTATGGGAATACTGAAACATCATCATCTCTATATTCAGTATAGAAATACTGAATCACCATCATCTGCATCTACAGTATCATCATCTGCATCTTATCTTGTATGTAAAAATACCGGATTTCTATGTGTTATGTCGGAACACAGGGTTCTTTGTCAACACAACTATGGTTATCACATAGAATCATTGTAGCATCCATCTTCAGGTCAAAGAGACCTGATATTAGCTTCTGACTCCATATGGCTTCACAAATTAGTAGAGCAATCTGCTATGTATTCTGCTTCAACTGTGCTAAGAGAAACACTAGATTGTTTCCTGCTAAACCATGAACTCATAGCAGACCTCAAACAAAAGCATATACCTGATGTGCTTTTCCTGTCTGAGATACTTCCAGCCCAATCTGCATCTGTGTAGCCATACAATCTATACTCATGGCTACCATCATATTATAGACCAAAGTCTATAGTCCCTTTCAGATATCTCATCAAATGTTTTGCAGCTACTAGGTGAACCCGTCTTGGTTGAACAAGATATCGACTTAAGGTGTTCACAGCAAAACAAATGTCTGGTTTGGTATTTGTTAAGTACATCAGTGACCCAATGATCTATCTGTAGTGAGTCACATCCACTAACTCTAATGAGTCATCAGCTAACAGCTTTAGGATGGAGTCCATGGGTGTGGCCATGACTTTGCATTCCAACATATTGAATCTCTTCAATATCTCTATACTTTCCCTGGTTGAGAAATATTCCTTATGAAATTTTCCATACTCCCAGACCTAGGAAATAATGCATTAACCCAAGGTCTTTCATCTCAAATTCTTCTGCTAGTTTCTTCTTGCTTTCCATGATCTATTTCTCATTCCTTGTCAAGAATAATTCATCCACATATAGTAATAGAATGACATGTTCATCTTCTACAACCTTGTAGGAAAGGTTAGGATCGACTTTACTCTTGGAAAATCCCATGCTCATCAGGAAACTATCTATTCTTCCATACCAAGCTCTGGGAGCTTACTTCAGGCCATAGAGGGCCTTCTTCAACTTGCATACTTGATTCCATCTGTCTTCAGCTTCAAATCCTCGTGACTATTCGATGTAAAACTCTTCCTCAATCATACCATTAAGGAAGGATTGTCTTTACTTCATCATGGAAGAAACTACCATGATAGTTTTGAAGGAAGTGTACCTTGCTTCCTAGAGTAAGTGTCTATTCAGAATTAATTCCCTCTTTCTGATAGAAACCTCTAGCCACAAGTCTTACCTTACTTCTATCAGCAACATATCTTATCTTGCAAATCCATTTGGAAGATACCACATTCTTTATTTCTGGTTTGAGTACTATATCCCAAACATCATTCTAGTATCATAACATCTTTTGTCTTCTCAGGTCATCAACATATCCTAGTCTTCTGCATTCAACCTTGAAGGTTGGAACCCACTTTACTCTTGGTAAAGTATCGATCCATCATGAAGCTATCCATCATGTCATACCATGTCGAACTCAGATATAATTTTATTTAGTCACTCCCCCTGAAGTGGAGTATCATCTTCCCTCTTCATTCTGTACAGGTGGTTCTATGCTTGATATATACTGGTCAATAGAGTATGTCATGTCATAGTCTATTCTTTCTAAGGAAAATCATAGCTTCTTTCATAGCATTCTTTTCTTCATCTTGAGCTATCTCTTGTACCCATGGTGGTCTTCATCCTTCAAGGTGGATCTACCACTTTCTGAAGCTCTTTCTTCCGTCATGGTGTCTCTGACCCTGGGAGCTTCATATTCATGTTTATTGAAGTGAATCTTGAATTGTCATCACTTGTTCTTCGAAACAAGTCTCATCCTTATTTTCTTGTAGGAGGTTGTACAGGACCTTTCCTACAATTCAAATGCACCAGTTGCATGGTTAGAACTATTTCATAAAACATATGCATAACGACAAATTCTTATGCATCATGCAACTGTTTAGTCAATACAACATTCATCCATATCTCACATAAACTTTCTAGATTCCTTCCATCTCTACCATGACATTATTGAGATTGTGCACTAATCCAATACGTTAGCAAAGAGGTTTGATAAGTAGCAATGGAGAGTTGTATAGCACCATGAGCTACTTACCCATCACATGCATATTAGTAGTATACATTCATTAATGCAAACAATCTATCATGCATAACACATCAACTGAATATAATCAAATGTATAACAAAACAATATCATGAAATGACAATTGAATACTTATCTTTTATTTTTTTTGTGGGTAGACTCCATCTTGATCATTCTGCTTTATCATCTTCTTCATTCATGAAATCATCATTTCTTATCAAAATGACAAGAATTGAGTTCTTCATATTCCTCATTGCTTGAGGGATCTTCTTTGAATGGTGAGAGCTTGATCTTCAATTGCTCCCATCTTCTTATTCTCTTCTTATGAGTTGAGCTGAAAGCAATTACTTCCTTTTGGCATACATTCTTTGCATGAATCCCATGATCCTGGGAGACCATTCAAGGTGGCTATCACCACTTCTGTATTCTCCACTTCTTCTTCTACTGCTTCAAGTTGTTCTGCATTCTGGATCTTCACATTCTTCAAATGTTTTCTCAAAGACATCTTCTGATTTAAGTTCTTATCTTCAAATAGCTTGATCAAGGAATCAAACATCTTCAGTGTATTTATGGAAGACACTTGTGGTACAATTTGATCCATGATTGAATCAACAATTATCTTCTTGGCCTTGATCAAGTTCTTCTTGTGTAAGGCTTTGAGCCTCATCTCCGTATGGAACTGGAACCTCTCTACTTATGTAGGTGTCCAATTCATTTTCTTTATAGAGATCAAATACTTCCATGCTTGGAATTTTTCAACTTTACCAAGCTTATCATCAAGATGATGTGATATATCACTTTGAAATGAGAACCTCAAATGCAAATAGCAAAATATTAGATCTTACCAATTTGAGGTGTCTGTCCTGCTTCCAGAGCTAGCTGATTTAGGGTTTGTCAGAGAAAACCTAATTTTAAAAACTTGGAATATTTAATATCTGATTGGATATAAATATATATCTATTCAAATGGATCTGTCTAATGTACTCCTTTTCTAAAAACAGTGGAGGGAAGCTCCCGAAACAGGAAGCCCTAGTTTTCCAATTTCTTCTGCAGAAATGTCTTTCACTGTTTCTGTGATATCTCCAAAATTACTGCTCCTATGTGTTGAAAATTTTGTACTCCGGTAACCTCACATGTCCCTGATCCAAAACCATAGGTTTTATCATAATTTGTTTCACCAATTGGGATTTATTATCCTTTTCCCACGGTGACCTGTTACAGGACTGTTCAGAACAACAAAGTTGTACGGACTACCACGTGTCACTGTTTCATCTTCTGGTTCTGAAATTTAGACCATAGAAATTAAAATCTGTGATATTTATGGAACATCTTCAGTAATTCAATTTGGACCTCTGTAGCCCAATCTATAGCAATGTTCCCCAGGTGTCCTGTTTAGGGATGAATTCTGGAAGAGGCTAGAACCCTAACTTGGAGGGATCATATCTCCCAAACTGTAGCGCATCGGAGGCTGAATTTTGGACATAGTGTACATCAGGATTTCATATTCGGTATCTGAAATTTTCAGCTCCTGAACCATCTCCAATATCAGGATATATCGATTGTACCAAAACTTAGCAGTTTTAGTATTTAGGGTTTTTCTAGCTCGAGGTCAAACTAGGGTTTGAATTTCCTGGAGTTTCACCCAACCAAAAAAACTGATCCAGGTCTCTAGACTTCGATTTTGATGAGGAGATAAATCCTATACTAGGCTCACTCAAAAATTCTTCTTTTGCAAGAAGCCCTAATTTCCCGCATCGAAAACTGAAAATGCTTGGAATCGAATTCCGCTTCGACAGAAAGATGCGCCTTTCAATGGAGAGTCATCCTAGCCTTCTTTTGTTGATCAATTGTGGAGAGAGAACCAAAAAGTAAGAAGCACTAGATTCTGTAGCTGCATAATGTCTTCTTTTCAGGGTGGCTCTGATCCCATGTTGAATTTTCATATGCTTAGCTAAGACATCAGTATTTCATTTCATTTTCATGACAAAAGCATATAAACAGGATCATTGAAAGATAGACAAGCACAACCATAAAAAAAGGAACACAAAGATTTATCCTGGGAAAACCCTAAAGGGAAAAACCTAGCAAAATATTCCTCAATATAGATGCCCCAAAAAGATAAAAGATAAAACCAGCAAGGAGATCAAAGCCTGATCCTCCTCCTTCTCCAGCTACTTCTCTTCTCAACTAATGGGATACACAAGTGAGAGTGTGTGTGTCACAAATGAGGAGCACTACACCTCTATTTATATTCATCCATTCACTTAAGTTAACTCATTTGACATGTAGGCTCGAGTTACACATGTAGGCTCAAGTAACCACACTGGGGTGCTAATGACCATTAGAGGAAATTTGGGGTCTAAAATGGGCCTTATAAGAAAACGTGCCAAAATAAGTTTTTGTGAGTTGGAATTCAAGAACCAATAGAATTTCAATAAAATAAGTCAACCATAATGGTTGAATTGGCATATTTGTCATTAAAAAAAACTACTTTTTTTGTTCGTATTTTCGACATATCTCATTGTGTTTTTACTCAAATTTCAATCGGGAGAGCTCGTTGGATGCGGAATTTGATTCTGCATCCAACGAGTACCCACACTGCATATTTTTTATTGGCCCCACTACCCCAAAAACAAGAAATACCTGAAAAAAACGTGATGATGATGTCATCATCACATTTTTTCAGGTATTTATTGTTTTTGGGGTAGCGGGGTCCGTCAAAAGTATGCAGTGTGGGTACTCGTTGGATGCGGAATCAAATTCCGCATCCAACGAGCTCTCCCGATCAAAATTTGAGTAAAAACACAGGGAGATATGTCGAAAATACGAACACAAAAAGTAGTTTTTTTCTTTCTTCCTCCAAAATTAATTAATATTATTTTATTATTTTAACCATTATTTTATTATTTTAACTATTATTTTATTATTTTCCTTAGGAGGCCCATTTTAGACCCCAAAATTCCTCTAATGCCACCTTTACAATTAGAGGGGACTACCTCATGACTCTTATTAGTTCTTTCGATTAGGAGCATCGGGGTACAATGTAATACAAGTGGTTCTCCTAGTAGGACCATCGGGGACCACAAAAAGATATATATAGAATATTCTTCGAAGTTACAATATTTCAACAAACACTATGCTTGGGGGCATTCCCATTCCTTTCTGTGTGGAGAGATTTGGGAGCACTAGTCACATTGCACCTTCCATCCCAATGATTGAAGCTACCTCGCATGTTTGTCCTAGGCCTAATGTTAGTAGTCATATATGGATACCAGAACCAAGCGAGTGACCATAGGGAATACAACTTATATCCCTTCACGTGTCCCTTCATCCTCTATTCCTACTCCTTCAAACGCATTTTTGACAACCCTTCGTCCCCCTCATTCACTTGGTCCTTCAAGTCGGAATCTTGCTACTAGTCATGTTCGTATTGTGACTACTCATACAGTAGTTTCTCAAAGTCAAGCATCTCCTATTGTCTCAGGAGGTCATATTCCTGTTTCTGGATCATTTTACGATCCATCGCGTGGCATTCCCCATATCCCTACTTATGGAGCTTCTCATGGGATATCCCATGGGACATCTTATGGAACTTCTCATGCACCATCTTATGGACCACAATATGGACAAAGATATCAACCTTATGGGTATGGGTAGCAATAACCTGCTTACTCCTCTAATTATGGCTTTGTAGCATCACCTAGTCAAGGTTCAACACATCATAATGCTTCCATGCATCCCTACACAGGTCAAATGGGAGGAGGATATTATGGCCAAGGCCATGGTATTTATAGTAGTCAGCCTTATATGAACCAAAACTATCAGGGAGCATGGCATGGACCGACTCAACCTAGGCTCCCTTTCCTCGTAACGTTAAATTTACCTGACTTATAGAGACTAATGAACGATCCGGTATCTTATGACCTGGATTTGCCGGCTGTCCCTACCAAGTTTCCCTCGGACATTCCCAAATTTGAGGGAAAACCAGGAGAAGATCCTAGTGAAAATCTCACTACCTTTCACCTTTGGTGCTCTTCCAACTCCTTACATGATGACTCAATCTGTTTGAGGCTATTTCAACGCAACCTCATAGGGCCTGTAGCGAAATGGTACATAGAGTTACCAAAGGGGGCATTCGTTTTGTTCGATGACCTTGCTATGACTTTCCTCAACCACTTCCAGCTACCAGTGCATTATGACATTGGTACAAAACTCTTGTTGACATTTCGGCAAGACAAAGCCACACATATCTTGGACCATATCCAAGAGTGGCATAGATGAAAGAGGTTGATTAAAGCTTTCATACCACTGGAGTTTCTCCTTGAGTGGTTCCTTAAATCATTGTTACCTTATATCGCGAAGGATGTTTCTACATTCGGAGTCCAGAACGAGGAATAAGAAATTTTTATGGCACAGGAACGGGATTTGATTTATGCTCAATCCAGGCTATTATATGATATCATACCTAATGCTTTGTGTTCTAGTTTCGATCCCAAGATCAAGCCTGGACCACATGCCGATGGCATTGTGGGATGTACAAGTGCCAAACCTACAGACTTGGTTACGAAACAAGTGAATCAATTGTCTATTAACCAATCCACGCCGAGACAAGCTACGGCTTCGTCTCAACCCACCCAAATGGCGAGTGTACTTTTCATGCAATCGTTGGACCAGAAGGGCAACCAGCAACCCAGAAGGAATAAGAAAAACTGTAAAAACAATCATAAGGGTGGGAACAAGAACGAAAATGCCAATTTTAATGACAAGAATGACCGTAATGCTTGGGGGGACAAGCAGTCTAAACATAAGGTTAAGTTTCCTTCCAAATTGTGTAAGGATGGCCACCTCACTCACTTGTACCCTCGTATGGAAGATGCCTCGAGGTTCATATCATAGGGCCTAGCTGTGCTGACCAATCCTTTACCCCATAATTAAAATATGAACTTAAGGACCCATGATCCTCATTCTATGTCGGGTGGAGATCAAAGTCAGTCAAAAACTAGTATGGGTTGTAAATTTGAGCATATAGATATGTAGACAAACACACAACTCACAAAGAATATCTCACAATTTACTCAGCCATTGAAGAATGAAACAGTGCAAAAGGCTTGCAGTTGTGAATGCTTTCATTAATAAAAAAAGTAATCCAGATAGATAATTACAATGAAGTACAATGGCTTTAATAGCCACAAGCAATTCAAATACACATGAGGAAGTTCGAATTGATTAGACTCTACTTGACTGTAGGTAACCAAGACTTGTCTAAATCACTATTGGAGGACCCAGTAGTTAAATGACCTT
>LPNX011073595.1:60492-112886 GCA_001517045.1 Pseudotsuga menziesii | reverse complement strand
AAGGTGCTTGGGGAAAAACCACATGGGAAAAAAAAAACCCCTTCTAATTAAGCAGGTAGAATCAGGATCAATCTGGTTCTTCTGTGCACAGGTATCCTGCGGCCTGGCATGTGAACCTCTCCATAATTATGTCTGGAGGAATCTTCCTCTTTGGAAGAATAATGATATGCTCAACTAAATCAGAAATATAGACAGCTGCCGGATGAAGAATGGACCCATGTAGATCAACTGAAGTCAACTGAAAAGTGAGGAAAGGTTCTTGAGAATTCAAAGAATGTGAAGAACACTCAAGAAACTGATATGTTTCATCCATTAACAGCAAACCATGAGTGGTAAGAACAGCCCCAAGTGTTAGGAGCAGGTGTCCAGGCGGATGCATAAAATCTTCCTCTTTACTAGTTCTGTGAGAAGATGAGCATGTGATCAATGGTAGAGAAGCACTGGGACTGTTGAGAGAGAATGCTGGAGCTCCATATTCTGATATAGCTTCTTAAATATATAATGAATCACATAATAAAATATCACCAACCTCATATGAGGAAACTAACACCAAATCCCCATCAGCAGTTTTGAAGAGAAAGTGCGGTACTTGATTTTTCACACCGGAATTGGTGAGAGAAGCTACAAGCATGACTGAATGCTTTTGAATTTTAAAATATGAACCAAATAATATCATATCAGAAAGTAAATCAGATCTAAACAGGTTTAAAACAGATCCAAAACTGTGAAATGGAATCAAATCCCCAGCAGCAATTTTGTAGGAGACTTGCGGTACTTGTTTCTTCACACCGTTGATGAGAACAGCTACAAGCGGTACTGAAAGATTATGAATTTGATATATTAAACCAATAAATATCATATCAAATCTAAATAATATCATATCAGATCCAATAATTTTAATATCAGATTCAAATAAATGGTTAACCGAGACGGTGGATGCACGGCTTTCTTCTTCTTCAAAATTCTGAATTTTGGTGCATGCAATCCTGTCGGAATTTGCTGGAAAAACTAGATCATGGGGAGCGAATGGATCACTATGGTAATATGATATTTCTTCCAAAATATCCAAGGTATCACATATTTTCACACCAGAAGCAACATTAGAGGGAGAAAAATCAAATTTCTCTTCATTTTCGGAAGCAATTACTGGTAAATTTTGCACAGAATTTAAAGGAAAATCACCAGTGAATGTTTGCATGGAAGTGCAGCAGAATTTTTCTTCAATATCAGAGATTCGAATGTCTTCTTCTATTTCAGCAATATGAGAAGATGAGATATCAAATATCTCATGAACTTTTGGAGCATCAGGAGAAGGAGTCACTGCATGGAGACTGTCTTCAATTCGAATTGACTGTGTAGAAGTTTCTACTTCATCTTCATCTTGAACAAATTCATCAGAGAGAGTAGAGGCCAAGACTTTTGAATCAAGGATGTTTGTGGTGCTGGATGTGCTCCATGTGCTTCCAAAGGTTCTGTCCAATCTTTTCCAGAGTTCCAGTGGATCTTTAATAGATCTACTGTGGTAGCGCATGCTAGGAGAAAGAGCCAGTTCCATTATTTCAAAAGCTTTATCCTTTGCTTTTAGCCAGTCATTATCACTCTCAAAATTATGTCTACCAAGTCCAATAGACACCGAAAAGAGTTTTTGTCTTGTTAGACATATAATCATCTTCAACTTCCATTCAGAATAGTCTGAGGCATCTGAGGATCGGGTGCGAAGAGGAACTGATGAATTCATTTCGAAGTTGTACCTGCAAAACAAAAAAATGATCCAGTAGGAGATCCGAGGAGGAGAAGTGCCTTGTTCGTCGAGGCTCTGATACCATGTAAATTTGAGCATATATATATGTATACAAACACACAACTCACAAAGAAGATCTCACAATTTACTCAGCCATTGAAGAATGAAACAATGCAAAGGCTTGCAGTTGTGAATGCTTTCATTAATCAAAAAAGTAATCCAGATAGATAATTACAATGAAGTACAATGGCTTTAATAGCCACAAGCAATTCGAATCCACATGAGGAATTTTGAATTGATTAGACTCTACTTGACTGTAGGTAACCAAGACTTGTCTAAATCACTATTGGAGGACCCAGTAGTTAACTGTCCTTGTCTAAATCATAACCAGAGTTCTAAAACACAACCAAGTGTTACATTTAGTATTAAATAATGGTTAACTGGCTGTGGTAGGTGAGAAAAACAACCCACATGTGTGCAATTAATTAAACCATTATTTAACTAAATGTAGAGAGCTAGAACTGAATGTAACTGACTCCTAACTTGGCTTGACTAGTCATTAACTGAAGTGAACTGACCTTGGTTGGTTTCGGCACTCCCAGTTGCTTCCTAAATTGTAGGGATTGATCTAGGAGACTCCTAAAATTATGCAATCAAGTGCAATAAGTGGCAGTGAGCCTCAATTAGTGTTCCCCACACTTTGGTAACTGAAACATGTGCCCCAATTAGGTCAAGTTTAACCAATGGTGCTAATGACTATAAATAGACTGGATGGACTCCCGATTTAGACATATGACCAAATTTGGACAAGGGAGGATTAATAATCCTAACATGGGTCATGGGTGCATCAATATGGTGCGTGCTACTAAGGTTGTGACTTGTGTGAAATACTATGGTTCGTCACAACCAAAACTTGGGAAAGAACCTCCTCCTACCAAGAGGCCTTTGTGTATTGAAAATCCTACGGATAAACCTAGGAGTGCACATCACATTCCTAAGGGAGTCTTAAAGCGTTTGGGGCACAATCCTAATGCCAGAACCGCCCAGAACTATTTTGTTGTCGAGGAATTGGGCCAAACTCCTTGTGCAATGTTTGCGCTTGAAGCTCTTCAGAGTTGTCTGTCGCAAAGGAAAGCTTTACTTTCTGCTCTTGGAGTGAATGATGATAACTCTTCTTTTGTCATCAAATTTGAAACCATGGGACTACAACCTCACTTTCCTTAATACGTGTCTCTCTTGATTCATGTGGAATGTCATAACATGACCGTCAAACACATTGTGATTGACGAAGGTGCTACTTCTTCCGTGATGTCTTTGTCTTGTTGGAAGGGTTTGGGTTCTCCCAAGTTGTCTAAATATGATACCATGTTGGATTCCTTCAATGGTAGATCGTTTCAGCCGCACGGAATTATTCCTTCTCTTAAATTCCATTTGGGAGGGAATACCAACGTGATCGAGGTCGAGGTAGTTGATGCGCCCCTTTATTACAATCTTTTACTGGGTTAGAATTGGATGTATAGTATGCAAGCCGTAGCCTCTTCTCTATTTTGAGTTGTATGCTTTCCATTTAGTGGAAATATTGTTATGATTGATCAAACATCATTCAAAAATCTAAGTGTTAGTGCATCATCAAGAGCTTCGATCACGATTATTGACCATTATCAGCCAACAACTGAGAGTGTGGGTGTAGGTATGTATCCATCCCTTATGGGGATATTTAGTTGTCCTGCACCTGTCCTTATGATTGGATCTATTTTTGATGGGGATTCATATTAATGAATTCAGTGTCTTTTTGCACTTGTCATATGGAAGATCCTTGGATTCTTCCTACACCGAGTCTTTCGAACGGACCTATCGAAACGGACGTGCCGTTTCCTGTAGCAATGATTGCATATAAAGCAAATCTTAATTGTGTTGTAGAGCCTAAGCCTTACTCTTCACGAATAGAAGAGGAGGAACCGTATGTGCTGCCTGCATGGGAAATTAAGTCCTCTCATGCACATGACTACCTTGATAGTGTTTTTTTGTCAAATGAAGCTATTATTAAGGCCATGTCTGGAGTTGAGCCACCTTGGGAAGAGTTACATCATAGATATTATTTTCTTCTTGAGCTTGAAAATTTGGAGCATGAGGACTTTAGGGAGATTCTTAGCAAGAAGATTGGTAGTCCTGTGGTTCCATTAAGCTCTCCTAGTCAGATGGATGATGGGAACATGGAGAATATATCACCTATGATTCCTATCAATATCTCTCACGATCCTGGAAATATTGAGAATGTCTATATTGGGGAAGTGTTCTCATGCTGATATTCTGGAGTATATCGAGGTGTTCAAAGAGTTTTGTGATATCTTTGCTTGGTCATACAAGGAAATTCTAGGTATCGACCCTCGTATTGTCCAACATGAAATTAATACCTATCCAAATGCGAAGCCTGTTCGACAACGTTTGTGTGCAGTGAATCCTAGAAAACCACCCATGATTAAGGATGAGATAGAAAAGTTGTTGAAAGTCGGCTTTATCTATCCCGTTCCCTTGAGGGAGTGGGTTTCAAACCCCATACCGGTTGATAAGAAATAGGGAGCGATCTGTATATGTACTAATTTCTGTGATTTAAATCGTGTATGTCTTAAGGATCATTTTCCCACACCATTTATTGATCAAATTTTGGATGAGTGTGCGAGAAGTGAGGTATTTTCCTTCATGGATGGATTTTCCGGATATAATCAGATTCAAGTTAAACCTGAGGATCAACACAAAACTGCATTTATTTGTCCTTGGGGTACATTTGCATATCGGAAGATTCCTTTCAGTATTAAAAATGCCGGAGCCACATTTCAATGGGCTATGACCTTGATTTTTCACGATCTCAAATCGATTATTGAAGTATATTTGGATGACCTTGCTGCTCATTCTCGGTTGAGAGTACGTCAATCCTACCATTTGAGATTAGTGTTCGAAAGGTGCCGCCACTACCAGGTTAGGTTAAATTTTCATAAGTGCATCTTTTGCGTGAAGTTAGGTCGCTTGCTAGGATTCATTATTTCTAAAGAGGGTATAAGAGTTGATCCCTTAAAGGTTCAAGCAATACTTCAATTGTCTCCCTCGAGAAATATTAGACATGTTCAATGTTTGCAAGGCATGGAAAACTTCTTATAGAGATTCATGGTTAACTTTTCCAATTTGACTAAGGGATTTATGCATCTTTTGAAGAAGGACACTACATTTTGCTGGCATGAGTGAGTTTAGGAGTCCTTTGATGCTCTTAAGCAAGCCTTAGCATCATCCCCTGTGCTTAGTTCACCCGACTATAGCCGTGACCTTTTTATTTATGTGGCCACATCCATGGAGACGATTGGTATGGTTTTGGTTCAGGAGGATGAGGAGATCCATGAGAATGTCATATATTATTTGAGCTGGAACCTTATAGATGCACAAATCCATTATTCCCATGTGGAGAAACTTGCCTTAGCTACCGTTCATGCGGTTCAAATATTGAGACACTACATTCTCCTTCGCCATACCTTGGTGGTAGCTCATGTAAATACATTTTAGTTCATCCTCACTAGAAGGATGATCGGGGGAAAGTATAATAAATGGATTGTTATTTTGCAAGAATTTGATCTCGAATTTGTTTCAGCGAAATTGAAGAAATCATTATTTTTTGCGGAGCTCATTTATGATTTCCCAAGTGAGGAGGAGGAGAAAGTTTATGAGGATACATTTTTCGATGAACATATCTTCCTTATCTCAACTTTGGATCCATGGTATGGGGATATTATCATATATTTACAAACATTGAAGGTCCCTACTCACCTTTCATGGGATGAGTGATGACAATTACATCACACATCTAAGAACTACCTTATAGTGGATAACACTTTGTACCGTCATGGGGTAGATTCCATTTTACGTCGTTGTTTAACCCATGAGGAGGTTGAGGTTGTGCTGAATGATTTCCATGGAGGGGCATGTGGTGGTCATTTATCTGAGCTTTCTACAGCCCAAAAAATATTAAGAACAGGATATTTTTGGCCATCGATCGTTAAAGATTGTGTTGATGTGGTCAAGAAGTGTCACCCTTTCCAAGTGTTTGCATGCAATATGTGCTCACATCCTTCTCCGTTACATCTAATTATGACTACCGGTACCTTCACCAAGTGTGGGTTTGACTTCATCGATTGCAACCCAGCTTCAATTGGGGGGCATCATCATAATATAGTGGCCATTGATTATTTCATGAAATGGGCTGAGGCTATGCCCACGATTAAATCTGATGGTGAGACGGCTGCGCATTTCGTATTAACTCAAATTATTACTCGGTTTGGTATTCTAAAAGAGCTTTTCAGTGACCATGGTCGGCACTTTCAGAATCGAATGAAGGAAGAGTTGTGCTCAAAGCTAGGGTATAAGCAGGAGCACTCCTCTTCTTATTACCCGCAGGTGAATGGACAGGTTGAAGCAATGAACAAATCACTTAAGTCTATTCTCCAATGAACCATTGCACAAAGCAAAACATATTGGGATATCATGTTATATCTTACTTTGTGGCCATATAGGATCGCAGTTAAGACTGCCACTGGTTTTTCTCCATGTCAGCTCGTACATGGAGTGGAGTCTATCTTACCAATTGAATGCGAAATCCATTCATTGAAGGTAGCTATAGAGCTTTTACCAGACACTTCCGCATTGGAAGAACGTTTGGTCCACTTAGAGCAGCTTGATGAGTAGCGTCGAGATGCTTTAGTGGCTTTGGAGGTGAATAAATGTCATGTTAAGTTCCAATATGATAATTCTATCTATTCGAGGAGGTTTAGTGAAGGATATTTGGTCCTTTTATGGGATCAAGCTAAGGAACCCTTGGGGGCAAGGAAGTTTAATCCCATGTGGCATGGTCCTTATGTGTTCAAACATGTGCTGGAGAAGGCTTCCTATGAGCTGGTAGATTATGAAGGGACAGCCTTGGCAGAGCCTAGAAATGGGCTCTATCTTAAAAAATAGTATGCATGATCTTCAGCCAAGGCTGATTATTATATATTATTGTACAGCTTTTTTGCATAGTTAGGTTTTCTTATGGCGATCGGGTTTGTTGATTAGCTTTCATTTCTTATGGAAGATTTCAATGGAGTCTTCCATTTTCATAGAATTAGCTAATGGTGAGAGCTTCCACACTCAACACTTAGCCTCTGCTGCTTGGGTGATTTATACTCCTACGGGTCAGGTATTATCTTTAGGAGGCGTATGTTTACGACCTTCTTCAAACAATTTTGCTGAGTATAGTGTCATTATCGAGCTATTACGAGATTCCATTTGACATGGTGTTCTCTCTCTTGAGGTACGTCTTGATTCGCAATTAGTAGTGTCACAGCTTAATGGATTGTATCGTGTTCAGGATCCGACATTATTATGAAGATTCTTACATGTGAGATTGTTAGAACGAAAATTTGATAACATAACATACATACATGTTTCAAGAATTTATAATCAAGTTGCTAACTCATACACTAACTATGTGTTAGATTGGCATTTGTTTCGTAGACCATAAGCACATCACAAACATACATTTTTACACACATGTAAATAAATAAAATCGATCATCATAAACATTTTTTCATTAAAACATCCAAAATGTGATGTCATAATACATAAGTGTCATAATACAAAAATGGGGCTTCCGAGCCACCAAAATATAATACACAGTAGTACAAAAATGAATCACTCTCAGGTCTCTAATCCTGTGGAGGAGGAGAGCAGTTTTGATCGTGGTGGCACACCACGGCTCTAGCTAGTCATCAGAATAATCAAACCCATGCTCATGGTAACCCAACCACCTAACACTGCATGGCCTTAGGAAAGTCCTTGACTTGTGCCATGGGTACCTAATGTTTCAATCGTACAAAATTTGTGTGGATGCTTTGGAGCTTTCGCTCTGCATCCACACCCATGATATCATCTCCTCTTCCCATCTGTCCATGATGAGGGAAGTCGTCATACCATTGTGTTCCAACATCTGCATACATATGACAGGTTGTCACTATGTGTCGTCACACCAAAATATATCTTTTGAGTCTATATATCAAAAAACACAAAAAAATTATAATTCAAAAAACTTAAAAAGAGGGTTTGGGATTCGTTATAAATATCACCATATGCTGCTCTGGGTAGTAGGGGCATGTCGGGATCTCCCCAAAAATCTATACATGCATAAGGGTAATCATCGATGGCAATAATCTATCACCGCCACCATGGAAAGAAATCAGCTAGGTAGGGGTTGGACACCCTATCTCCACCCAGTCTACGCATAGCATCTAACCAACATTGTTGGGACGGATCTTGAACCCCGTGAGGAGGAATGTCAACTCTAGGGCTTAGCCCTGAAACATGCTCAAAGAAGAACATGCTCAATATACTGCCAAAACCAAAGTTTCATACCCTGCCCATCTTGCAGTCACTGAGCTGATGCGTCATATTACTCAATAACACAGTACTCCAATTGTAAACTGTGGGTCTCATGCACTCCACTTCATAGAACATCAATGGATGCAAGGCCTGGTGGAGTGATGCTAGCCCAGATATCCTGTCGAGTGCCAATAGTATAGGCTTCAGGCCTAGTACCTAGATGAAGTATGTTGGGAGGATCTGACTCCCAACCTTTTTCGCGTTTGGAAAACAGTATACTGCAATGTACCCATCAATATTGAGGCCACATTCAGGCTCACGAGAACGTAGGTTCACCACCTCTCCCCGTCGAGACAATCCTGTAATGAAATATATGTCATCCACCTCTATAGTGAGGGACATTCCTTCGATATGGAAAGACTCTAAGTCTGGATCCCAGTAGTCTACTAGCATCTGTAGGAGTCTTGGTTTGGCCCTCAGGATGCCAAGACACCAAAACTTGTATATCCCACATGCACGTAGATCTAGTTGAGCCATCAAATCACCCCGAACAACCTCTTTTACATCTCCATGTTGTTGTATAGGAATAAACACCTTATAACCAAAGGTCTGGGGTTACCAACATACTCATAAAACTTGCAGGCAATAAACTTTAGAGTATAGAAAGGAAATAAGAGGCTAGTATAGACTCATCCGATTCATGACGATTGATCCTAGCTTTGTCCTCTTCCACTCTACTTCTCCTCCAAATCCTTCAGGGATGCTTCTCCTTCACCTGTAAAGAACAAATCCTCCAAGTGCAAGATTATACATGTACATATAACAGGTTAGATAAAATCATATATAGAGTTCTTAATCATAAATATTCATCAAACCATGATACATGAAAGACATTCAAAACACATTTGGAATAAGGATTGTCTTTATTAACAATAGTGAATGAGTTAAGATTACAACCCAATGCCTGAGACAAGGACTCCTCTGCAACCAAAGGATTCTGAGTTCCGCTACTCCAAAGACTTCTGAATAGACACCACCAACATAACTTTGCTCTCCAAGTATCATTGATTAATACCCTTCTCAAGGCCTTTATTTATACTTAGTGAAATAAGGCAGTTTCGAGGGTTGAGTAGGTTGAGATAGTTAAGATGGTTATAGTTAAAGGCTTAACAAATATCAAATAATCACGATTTATTATTTTTAATGTCAAAGGAAGGTGTACGCGGGTATTAATACTGGCAACTTGCATATAACATGCGATTTTCTCTAAGGGGATCCCGCATACAGAACTGTACATGAGTTGCAATTACAAATACTCGCGTATAGTACGCAACATGCTGTAGGAAAAGTCGCGTATGTATGTGGGTTGCATATAGGCAAAGGCACGTACAGCAATTGACATATTCAAAGGTAAAAATGGCAAGCTGGATGGATAATGAATGTACTTCAGAACATTCCCATCTATAGTTTTTTTAGGCAAACTTCAATCCATAAGTGTCCTTTTGTGTGCCAACATAGGGAATTTCGGCACTCAGATGGAGAAGTGCCATTTGGGTAGATAACAGATGCCCCCTAATGTGTGAGGTCAGAGGGAAGCGATGGCCGAAATACATTATAATCTTTATCTTTGGAGAACTCAAAAATCCAATGGAGCAGAGGTAGTACCTGAAACAAATACATAATCATGTCTTATACAAAGTCATATCTGAGGATGCTATGTTCAATATACTGGAACACTAGCTCCTTTACAATATTTGAGTACATCATATGATACGGGTACAAGACCACGTATATTACAAAGGCTGATCGAAGCCACAATATACAATAATGATGAGTCTTCAAAGATCCGGAAGCTGTGTACATAAATGGAACATAATCTTGTGCAAATTAGTTCATATGTGAGGAACTAAGGTCTTCATAAACAATCCCAAAGAACCAGTACAATCCAAGCCATGTGAATAAATGTACGTTGAAGTTGAACATGGAAAGGATTCAACAGTTTCTCAATCAATAGATGATAATCAACAATTGAAGCAAAGAAATTCACCAATGATGAAAGTGAATCCTGAGGTACCATCGTCAAAACTCTAGGTCTTCGTCATCAGGAAGTACTGAAATAGAACCATGCTGTGATAAGGAAGGAAATAGATACTCCAATGGATCACAAGAGTGACTAGGAACTGGGAAAAAGAAGGGAGACACAATAGATAACATATATAACAATGATGGGATCAGGATAAAGATCAAACATTGGGTTAAGTCCTTGAACAGTGAGCACAACATAGAGATGACCCAAGGAAGCTTTTAACTCATAGATAGAACAACTAGATTTATCTGTCATGTAGGAGACATGATTAGATTCCCTAGGTATAACGGACAAGAGGAGGAGTAGGAAACTCAAAGTAATAGCTGAATGGAAAGTGAACACTGAGACATGGGTATCGAAAAAAACAGAGAGTGCTATGTTCAAGGAGGACATACTGCCACTACTGAAAACAAGAGAAAACTTCTTCCTTACCTTCCCTGTTAAATTTTAACGAGTCCAGGAAAGTCAACTCAGATCCCTCTTCATTTTTTAACAAGCTTGAAGAGAAGGGAAAATAATGCTTGATAGTGTCACTGATTTGTGGATTTAATGAGCCTGAACTAGTACATGCTCAGTTGGTGTTTTCACATTTAGAGAGTTTGAAAACTCCAAAAAAGACTCCAGGGGGGTCCTTTTTCGTCCAATTTAGTCTCCTGAGGCCGGAAAAGTATAAAAAATACCACAGAAGAATTCTCTTAACTTCCATAGAAAAAATGGTGAACCTTTTTCGTACTTAGTCAGGCAGGTCCGAAAAAGGTTAAATTGCCACCTACCCAATGCTCCTTCTAGAACAGCATGAATAGCTTGAGTTTTACGAGTGTGGAGGAAAGCAAGATCACTCGGAAAGATCCATTTGATTATGAGAAATGGGGCTTAAAATAATAAACCCATTGCTTTGTTCTTAAGTGTTTAATGAGCATGACAAAGACACAAAGTACACTTAGAATATTTTTCATGTTTAGGTCCAGAGCACGAAAAAGAGAAAACTAAGCTCATACTGGGTGTTCCTTTTCCATAAATTTAGTCCCTCGGGTCCAGAAAAGTGATAAATCTATGCCTGAGAATACTCTTCTCAATTCAAAATAGAAAATAAAGGGATCCTTTCTCGTATTATTCCGCATGGTCCGAGAAAGAGATAACCTACCATCGATGCGGATGCGCATTCACATATTCTTAACGAGCTTGAACGGACAAGTTAACTCGGTAGTCAAGTCTATTTTAAAGGAGTCAGACCTGGGCCTAAAGAAACTCCATAAGGGTGGGGAGTCCTATAAAGGGATTTCTTGTAAAAAGAGGTTAAAAAAGAAACTCTATTTGGTGTGAAAAATAGCTAAAATGATACCCCTGTACCTGAAATAGCTGCGGCATGAGTATCAAAGGACAACATAGGTTTTAAAAGAGGATACTCATGAAAAAAGGGTCCTATCCACGGAAGAACAATGGTAAAAACAGGGAACTAATGGTTTATAATACCATAGTCCGTGGAAAAATGTTGATTGCTAAGGTTAAATGTGGATTGAGTATAGATGCAAAAATGCATTGGAAATGTCAAAACCACCCTATGGGAGCAAAAAACACTTTATAATGATGAAAAACCTATTTCAAGGAAAAAGAAAAATGGTATTAGTTGAAATAGATTTCAAACTATAGGAAAAAACCCACTCTGAGAAATAAAATTTCTATAAATAGTTCAAAATCAAAACAAAACTCACCATTTTGAATTTTAGCCATAAGAAGCAAGTTTTAACCTCTACCTTCATTCGATCGTTGTGGACAATCTAGTGGATGAAATCAAATTCCGCAAGTTGCAGGTAAGCCTACACCCCGAGCTCTTCAATTTGATCCTAGCAATTATTAATTTTGAGTCCCAATTTCATGGTTAAAAGCATCCTAAAGCATGACATGGTGCGTACACAGGTTCACAGTGTAAAGACTCGCATACACGCATTTTGTACGCGGGTTTCCTTTAGAGACAGTCGCGTATAGTACACAACATGTCTAACTAGACAGTCACGTGTACTGCGTGAAGGATAAAAAGATAAATATAGGCAAAAAAAATTTAAATTTTATATGAAATTGATGAATCATATTACTTGTTTTGCTAGGTGTGAAGATGGTGTCGGAATGGAGGAAACGAGAACATGAAACTATGTACCAAGAAGTGTTCCAAAGTGTGCCCACCGTACATGCTTTGCGAACGAGTGGGTTATTAAAGTTCTTTTGCACATCACCCATGCAAGCCAATGTTTGTATATTGGAGTTCATCATAGACTATTGGGATCATGATTTAGGGATGTTTGACCTACAGGGTGAGACTTTGGAAGTTACTTCCGAGGACATATAATTCATTACCAGTCTGTCACGACGAGGAGCACCGGTAAACTTAGAGGGCACCGGCAGGGGTGGTGATCCTTTAAGTGTCCAGAACTACATTGATGTGTTTTTCACATCAGGTACCCAGAAGAGAGGGAGTTGTGTCCCTATTGCACATATCCATGATTTTACACTACAGGTACTGATGAGCACCATCGTGAGGATTGCAGGATCCTCTTCATTACATTTAGCTACATCGAACCAAATGAGGTTGGTGGTGGATTGTATGCATGGTGCCCTCTATGATTGGTGTTTAGGAGTTGTCCCCATTATGAAAAGACAACTCTCTGATTGCAAGAGAGGAAGGCGAAAGAACTTTGGGTATTCTAGCATATTGGTTGCCTTCTTCTTCGAGAGAGTACTAGGGTTGAGGCCCGCCATACCTCTACCAGTCCGATCTCCATGTCATCCAAGGCTGAGCAGATGGGGAGACATCTTCCTCTGTCAAGGAGGAGGAGACACAGTGCAGAGTGTATACGATGATGACTTCTACATCTGGTGGGAGCGACAGCTACTAGCACTAGAGCAGTTTCCATCTGCCAGCATGGATTTTTGAGGTGATCCAGACCTTGTCCTCCCTCCAAAAGGATCATGGGGAGAGCTAGGTAAAAAAATTTTAATTTTTAACATTTTTAAAATTTTTATGAATTTTAAAATGATAGATATATACATATATGTACAAGTCTTAATCCTATAAACATGTCAAAATGCAGATATTGGACCTGTCCGCCCTGAGGGGCATCCACACATGTTTGTTCATCCTGTCATAGGGGAAGACCGGGGGCTTATTAGGGTTCTAGAGGGAAAGCTAGCCAGGCTGACCCAAAGAGTTTCCACCTTGTGGATAGAGCATATCTCGGCCATCATGTAGGAGTTTGTGGTTGGAGTTCCACCAGTCTGGTTACGCCTTTTGAGGCGAGTGGCGAGAGTGGTTCTTGTATACATAGATGCTGTGGAGGCTGCCAAAGCCGAAGAGGGTGAGGAAGCCAAAGTAGAGAGAGACCATGGGGACCAAGGTGGTCCAAGTGACTAGGGTGGTCCTGCTTAGATCTAGGACATTTTGATAGACTGCGATCCACATTTTTGTATATTTTGTATATTACACAGTTATGACGGGATCTGAGGATCAGACTCAACCTATCTATGGATAGATATTTTACACACACACACACATATATATATATATTGTTGTTGTTGGTTTATTTACAAATGTTTTTTATATACATGTTGTATAGTTTTATGAAATGTGTGTTAGATGCCAATCTATAATGTAATTAGCATACGTATCAGTCAATGAATTCTGATTTCATGGAATGTGATTGAATATAATAACTTCAAAATTT
Organism: Pseudotsuga menziesii; assembly: GCA_001517045.1. Lineage (NCBI taxonomy): Eukaryota > Viridiplantae > Streptophyta > Pinopsida > Pinales > Pinaceae > Pseudotsuga > Pseudotsuga menziesii. Next base: position 98,947 of record LPNX011073595.1, on the reverse strand, counting down.
CTTTCCAATAACCTAATTTGCATGAACTGACGTAATATGATAGGATTTCGCACCTGATAAGCTCAATTGAGCTAGGAGACCACTAGTTGAGAGTCTAGACGGACCTCGAGCTGGGTGATACCATGTGACAAAGCATCCCATAGAAGCTAAATTACAGCCCTATACTCAGAAAAATTATTAGAAGTAGGACCTAAGCAAGTACCTCCTATGGAAACTGCCTGTCCCGAGGGAGAGTAAATGACCCATGCTGTTGAGGCTAGATTACAAGTGTGGTGACTGGCCCCATCGACAAACCCTATATACCTTTCAGAAGACATCTGTAACAACCAACAGATAGTATAAAAAACAAAACCGACAACTTAATATACATAAAAATACATACAATAAAAATACAAGAAAAAGTGCTAAGCCTAAGCATAGTACTTATTCAGGTAGATCCCATTTCTAGGCTCAGGAAGCTTGTTCCCATCAAAATCAATTAACTCATGTGCACACTTCTTTAAGACTTTCGACACGACATAAGGTCCTAACCACATGGCCTTGAATTTTCCTGCCCCCTGGGGTTCTTTTTCTTGGTCCCAAAGCAAGACAAGTTCCCCCTCAGAGAAAACCCGAGGTTTTACTGATTTATCATATTGAGTTTTGACTCTATTCTTATGAGCTTGATTAGTAGTTAGTGCATCTCTATGCTGTTCATCAAGGTGTTATAAATGTACCAGACATTCCTCAAGCTCTATTGTATCAGGTAAAACATGAATAGCTACTTTTAGAGACAGGATTTCAGACTCAATCGGGGTAACGGCTTCCACTCCATGGATGAGTTGGAAGGGGGGGAAACCCGTAGCAGTTTTTGTGTTAGTTCGGTAGTCCGAAAGAGTAGGATATAGCATGATGTACCAGTTAGAACGGGATACATCAATTGTATGTTTAAGGATAGTTTTTAAAGTCTTGTTTACAGCCTCAACCTGACCGTTTGCTTGCGGATAGTACGAAGATGAATGTTCCTGTTTGAATCCGAGCATAGTGGTCAGTTCTATCATCATGCTATTTTGAAAATGACTGCCATGGTCAGTGACAATCACTTTGGGTATACCAAACCATGCTATAATCTGATTGAATATGAAGAAAGCTGTTGTTTCCCCATCAGCTTTAAAAGTATGCATCGCCTCTGCCCATTTCGTAAAATAGTCAACAGCTACAATAATATAAGGCTCTTTCTCCTCCTCCACTATTGGATGTGATATGAGATGTGGGTATCCTTGTTCTGCCTAAAGTTAGATAACAAGTCCATTCCAAAATCATATCGGACCGGAAGCTGAAAGTGGCTAAGAAATGCACTAGCCAAGTCCAAGAAACTACTGAAAGCAACAGAAGGAAATTCAATATACCATTTTGCCGTGGTATTTGTTAAGGTTATTTGGAACAGCCTCAACCTAACTGAATCTTCATTCAGTGAATTCGAAGAACACCATAAATGAAATGTGGTGGCATGAGCCCCAGGATCTTCACCAACTTTGCCCTCGAATTTAGGGATGTCCGATGGCAATTTGGTGGGAACAGGTGGCCACGAGGGGTCATGCATCACCGAGTCATTCATCAAAATTGACAAATATGGCAAGTTTAACGTTTCCAGGAATGGAAGCTTGGGTCAAATTGGGGCACTAAAAGTGCCATCCTGGGAATTAGAGGGACCTGCTCCTGAATGCCCATAGGTAAAGGTGGGGTTTCCCTCTGCCACCATTTGCAAAGTGGGTATATTACTCTAAAACGGATTCCATCCGTAAGCCATAGGGTTGTGAGTGGGAGGTGTAGTATAAGAATTTTGGGTTGTCCCAATCGAAACTGGTGTCTGAAATACAAGAGCCAGTATCCCTCCGCTAAATAACGATAAGGGAGAGCTCGTAAATGGGGCTGAAATTGGAGTTTGAAAACTTTTCCCATAAGAGGTATTATTTCTAAACTGCACTCCTACATAAGAAGGTGATGGACCTACGTATGGAGTGGATGGGGGAATGTGCCCCCCATTCCAAGGAAATCCTTGGACGAAAGTCGAGGATCCTACCAGACCACTCTGGGTAGTGTATGGAAAGGAAGAAGGAATAGTAGGTATACTACAAATCCTAGTAACCATATCACCAGAAGTACCTGCTAAGTTTGAGTGAATCAATGGTTGGACCACCCGGCTCGCTGGAGTCAAAGGTGTAGAAGGTATACTAGATCTAGGGGCACTCACTGGGGGAGGTAGCACCCCTTCAGCCGGAAGGGCTGAGGTGAACAAAAAAGAACTTTCTCTCATGGAAGACATAGTCCTACCCACAAAGACACCTAAAACAAGTGAATCAAAAGGTCTAACCTGAACGATCACAAGATCATTTAAATCAGTCAAGGGTGTGTTAAAATTCCTTGCAAACTCATCAGTCTGCAAGTCTTCTATCTCAATTGTATCAAGATTGAGATGGTTAGCTATAAGTGTTGGTTCACCTATAACTTCACTTACTCCTACCGGTTCAAATGAACCGTCTGTGTCCAATCTCCGCCTTTGGGGTGGAGGTGGAGGTTCCAATGTGATGAGAGGAGGAAGGTTTTGCAACATTCTTGACCTTCTTATAGGTTGGCCCTCCACGATTTCAAATTTAACAAATCAAACCCTAAGGCCATCTAAAAATAGGAAAAACCACAGAGCACACATTATAAAAATTCCTAAAGCCTCAAACAATCAATCAAGGGTGAAAGATATGCTTTCCCAAAGAAAGCTAAAGAACGATTACTTGGTGTCCTTGAAGTGGTTCTTAGGCACAAGCGAAGGAATCACCCACCGCCTTCCCAGACTTACAAAAAGGGTTACCTTCCAAGCCCATCCAAGGTGAACCAGAAAAAGCCTTCTGGTTTACCTAGGTATGAACCCTAAATGTCAAGAGACTAAAGGCTACCTTAGCTATACCAATAGTCTGGGGGGACAGTCACAAGCCTGAATCATATGCATGGGTAGGGTAGATGAGCCTGAAACTCTGTCTAGGACAGAATCCCCAGATGCGTAAAGGTCTTGATTTACATTTTGACAAGGAATCAAAGGGTTATCTCCTCAGTCCAATGCCTCCACGCGGCCTCGTGCTTGACTCCCTTTTGAGAGGAGCTTCCCAAATACAATTGATAAAGTCAAGGATTTACCTAACGAAAGGTCCATTATGTTTGAATTTTAAAACTTATGGGAAGTTTACACTTCCTATCCCATAAGTCTAGCCTAAGCTAGTAGGTGAAAGGCCCCTAAAAATAAAAATTACTAGTAAATTTTAATTATTGCATTCATTTTAAAGGACTTTTTCTTACTCAGAAGGAAATGGAGTGATGAACTATGGTGTTTTTGACTCGATAAGAAATAAAAAAGTAAAGGTGTATTTTTTTATTTTTATTTTTCAAAGCAAATTGCCACTATTAAATCAAGCTTCTTTTTCTTTTTGTAAATATAGATTGATGAACAAATGCAAACGATAAAGAGAAACTAAGACTATGTTTTTGTACTTTTTGAGATTATATTTTAAAACTGAAATGAAAACTACTTATGCAAAAGCTTGAAAATGTTTTTCTTTTCACTTTTTAAAATGCTCAAACTCTACTGTGCACCTAAAATGCACTACAACTTGAGTATACTCAGATCAAATCAACTATATAAAATATGCAAAATAAAGTAAACAGGTCAATGAAACCAAGAATCAACCAACAAGGGATGACTGGGAACCCTAGCTTGGGTGTGTACAATGACAAGGAATCACTACAAACTCACAAAGGTAAGTGAAAAAACAACCACCATCAAAAGATAGACTGGAAAAACATTGCCCAAAACCTTGATCACTGATTCGGACAAAAACACTTCAACCTATAACCCAAACAGGCCAACCTACTTCAAAATTCCAACATAAGACAATCCAAACAAACGAAACTCAAGGGCTTTATGAGAAAGCACAAAGTGTGGTCACCAAGGTCTTCAGACTCACTGCACAGTATTTATAAAGAAATCCAACTAACAAACAGGAATCACAAAAGGATAAGGACAAGCAAAACCTATACCAAAACCCCTATTTCCAGGCTTGTACGCGACTATATATAAGGGCAACTCGCGTACTGTATGCGACTGTCCAAGAGAGCAACCCGCGTATGCAGGCCTCTGTACGCAACTGTGTATGAGAGCAACCCACGTACAGGTACAAAATTTTCCTCAAAAAAAAGGAAAATCCACAAGGCTTTCAAACACTATGGTAAGCATGAACCAGGATAAAATACCACACACAAACTTCAAGGCAAAGACTGGTCAAGAGGGAAAAAAATAACCTATAGCAGTCTCAGATCCCCAGTGGAGTCGCCAGTTCTGTTGTAAAGGATAAACACCTTATAACTGAAGTTCTGGGGTTACCAACATACTCGTAAAACTTGCAAGCAATCAAGTTTAGAGTACAGAAAGGAAATAAGAGGATAGTATAGACTCACCTAATTCACGACGGTTGATCCTAGCTTTGTCCTCTTCCACTCTGCTTCTCCTCCAAAGCCTTCAGGGATGCTTCTCCTTCACCTGTAAAGAACAAATCCTCCAAGTGCAAGCTTATACATGTATATAGAACATGTTAGATAAATCATATATAGAGTGCTTAATCATAAATATTCATCAAACCATGATACATGAAAGACATTCAAAACACATTTGGAAGAAGGATTCTCTTTATTAACAATAGTGAATGAGTTAAGATTACAACCCAATGCCTGAGACAAGGACTCCTCTGCAAAAAAAGGATTCTGATTTCCACTGCTCCAAATACTTCTGAATAGACACCACCAGCATAAATTTTCTCTCCAAGTATCATTTATTAATACCCTCCCTAAGGCCTTTATTTATACTTAGTGAAATAAGGCAGTTTCTAGGGTTGAGGAGGTTGAGACAGTTAAGATGGTTATAGTTAAGGGCTTAACAAATCTCAAATAATCATGATTTATTATTTTTAACGTCAAAGGAAGGTGTACACGGGTATTAATACTGGAAACTCGCGTATAACACGCGATTTTCTCTAAGGGAATCCCACGTACAGATCTGTACATGGGTTGCAATTACAAATACTTGCATACAGTATGTGACATGCTGTAGGAAAATTCGCATATGTACGCGGGTTGCATATAGGCATAGGCGCATATAGCAATTGACATATTCAAAGGTAAAAATGGCAAGCTGGATGGATAATGAATGTAGTTCATAACATGCCCATCTATAGTGTTTTTAGGCAACCTTCAATCCATAAGTGTCCTTTTTTGTGCTAACATAGGGAATGTCGGCACTCGGACGGAGAAGTGTCATTTGGGTAGATAACACATGTTCCCTCTCCGTCCATTATAGGACCATCCTACACATTAAAAATAATTTTTGGTCATTAGATACCTTAAAAATCCATGTGCATGGCCGCATATGTGACTATTTGCAAAAAAAGCCCTGTGCATGGCTGCGTATAGCCAGCCCTATACGCGGAAAAATCCCTGATTTTTGTGTGGGATGAAAAGACCAATCTAGACTAGCTTAAAAGTAAAAAATTAACCATGGAAATTGAAAAAATTTACATGAAAATGGAAGAGGAGGACATAAGAAGTTACCTGGAATAAACTGTGTCGAATTTCACCGGACAAAGCGCTCGGAATTCGCGTTTGAATTTCTGAGCTCAAATGGGTAAAAATTTCAAATGATATGTAATTTTTCAATTTTTTACTATTTATAGAAAAAAAATTTACATTTTTGAAATTTTTTACCCCCTTTCTATAGTTTTGAACTGTTTCTGACAATTTTGGACCGTTTTGGACTAATATGATGATGTAGGAGTCTATTTTGACCACCGTTTTGACCATTGTTTTGACATGTTCGTGTCGCTTTCAGGTATTATGTCTAAACTAGCATATAGGTTAGATTTCACATCTGTGTGCATTTTCCATGACCTTAAGGCCATTTCATTATAACCTTAGGTACAAACCCATTCTATCTTGTTACGAAACCTTCTTGTTGTTCTAGAAGTGACATGATGTGAATGGTAGAGCTTGACCATACATGGGTGCCCTAGTTAGCTCCTTTGTTGCATTTGGTGCCCATGCCAACATTTTTTCCCTTTAGGGTGTGGGATTCCTTTGTATAGTATCACCATGTCTTTGCGTAAGAGACTCATACTCCTCTTGATCTTTTTGCTGGCCTTTGTTCCTAGGACTCCCTTATGTCAAGTTGTAATTGCATTATCATGAGTTTTGCTTGCGTCATTGAGTCTTATTCCAGCTTCCCTGACTTTGATTATCAGCCATATAGCCCAAGCTTGTCTCATGTATAGCCATGCAGAGCCATTTTATATATCTTTTACAGCTTGATTCCCCATTTTTACCAGGAGGGGACTTTCCCCTAAGTGTCGTTATCCTACACATGTGTCCTTGCATTAAGCATAGGTATGTTCCACTGCTTGGAACTAGTTTGTTTTCCCATTAACACTCGTCTCCTTCTAGTCTGTAACTATAAAGCACTTTTATTCTTTTTCAAGCTTTTCAAAATATTTGAAAAAGTCCAAAAAATCAAAAAGCCAAAAATCTAGACAAGAAAAGATGTTATCTTTGGTAGCAGTTGAGTCGTGTCGCCTTCGAACAGAGCACTGTATATCACATCCGTTGGTTGGGTTAATAGTTTGACTTTAGGAATTGTACTTGTTTCTCTAAGTTTATCTCCATTGACTAGTTAAGCTTCTAGTCCCTATGGAGCCTCTATCGATACCTCCTGTGTTGCAGAGATGTCCCAGTTTTGTATATCAAGTCTATGCTGCCTACATTCAGTCACCATTCACCTTTATGCTCTTGTTCGAAGGAAGTTGAAACTTGAGTTGGCTATTCCTCAGTTCTCTTGACTTTGCATGACAGCCATTCCCGATACTGATACTGGTTCATGCACATTATGATCAAGTCCTTCTACATTATACAACTTTGTTGAGTACCTCGTGTTGGATGATGGGGGATTCCTTAATGCCCTCCTTCCAGCAGATTTCATCCCATTGACTCCAAATCATTTATTCTGGGATAGGAATCTTGAGTCATTTTTGAGTGCTTTGAGACTTCCAGTCATCAGTGGTAGGTTCTCTCGGTATCGACAGTTTTTGGGAATACATCAATGTCCCCTAATCGATGGATCCTTTCAAGTGTTCGACCTCAACACATTTATTCACACTTGTTAGTTTGCACTCTAGTACCTTGATTCCCATTTTCATTATCGGTGGCTGATCTCGCATCTGTTAATGATATACATCAATGACCAGTAATCAGACAATGCACTACTATGTTCGACCTCAAAACCTCTATTCGCATAGCAGGATATGTACTCATAGCAGATTGTGTAGAAGACCTTCAATATTGGTGGCATTTCATATATGCTACCTCCTTGATCGGCCATTGTTCATGAGATTTCAGCTCTCATGACTTGATTCTAGTGTATGTCAAATGTTTCCATCCATTATGGATATCTTGATCCATTATGTATCTTCAGCCTTCATGGAGATCATGATCCTTTGTATATATTCATCATGGATATTCTAATCTATCTATATTGTATGTGGCGATGACCACACATGTCATATTTTGTATCATGCCTATTCATGGCCATTGTACTCTTATGTATCCGAGACTGCTATATCTAATTGCAGCTATGTGCAGAGTTTAATCATTATATTGTACTATTGGATGACTGGTTCTTCCACCTGGTTCTTCATCACTCCACTTCTGGGATGGACTTATAATGTATTTCGGCCATCGTATGACCCCTCTGACCTCACACATTAGGGAGCATCTGTTACAACTGATTTTACCACACATGATGAATCACACCTTTATGGCCTTCCCTGTCCCTCAGTAGACTCTTTGGAGCCCTTGGACCATTTTTTTACCTTTTATGTTTCCAATATCATCCCTAAAAACATGTCTTATTTTCTATACGTGACTTTTAAACTTGTTCTTGTGTATATACATGGATTTGACCCTCAAAACTACATACATCAGGATGTGTGCAAAAGGCCAAATAGTTTTGGAGTTTTCCTTGATGTGGATCTAAATCACTTGTCTCTTGCCCTTCTATATGCCTTGAGATCACTATAATTTGACCTTTAATTACCCCATTGAAGCACTATATAAGGAACCCTTTGGATACATTGAAAGGGGAGGAATTCAAGAGCAAGAAAACTATAGTCCATTGTTGCCGGAGCTTATACTTGAGTTTGCATCCCTTTGTCCCTTAGAGCACTTTGTGTTCTTCCTAAGCTTGCTTTTTCTTTTGAGCTTGCTATCGAGAGATGGAGGATGGAAGTGGTGGAGGCCCAAGTGGAGGACTCAATTTATCCAATTCGCAGACGTGCCGACAGAGGTTGTCACTATTGTAATCTCTGTTTTATATTAATAGAAATATCTTTTCCTATCCAATAATGTGTATTTAAATGAGTATTGAATCTATGGATGGTTTCAAATGCTTATATGTTATTGATTATATATGCTAGAGTAGTTCTAACACAATTATATATATAGAATGCTTGTCTTGTTTGCTGAATGTTGAGAGAGCAAATTACTTATACAAGCGAGAGTGGAAAAGCTCAACGAGGATCTACATCAATTGTTCGGAATAAGGTATGTATCGAGATCCTTTAGTGTTAGATGTTTGGTTTCTCTTACATATAGGAAAGGATTTATTTCTGTGGTTACTCTGTCTATTGTGGTACCCCAATCCATAGGAAGTTTTCTCCATAACAGGGAATACTACCTACACTTAGTAGAATTTACTTATAATAATATTTTTCAAGTTTCTACAGGTATGAGTCTTTTTGAAATATTTTATGGATGCAAGTGTTATACTCCAATTTCATGGAGCATCCCAGTCGATATATTAATGTTAGGAACTTATTTATTAAAAGATATGGAACTAACCATGAAATAGGTACAACAAAACTTAAAGGCTGCCCAAGATAGGCGGAAAAGTCATGTTGATTTAAAAAGAACTCCTAGAGAGTTCTAGGTGGGTGATCATGTGTATATAAAGGTAAATCCCAAGAAACGTTCCTTTATATTGGGCAAGTATTCAAAATTGGCACCCAGGTATTGTGGGCCATTTGAAATTTTAGCTAAAGTAGGATTGGTTGCATAACAGTTAGCCCTACCACCCAATCTTAAAGTACATAATGTGTTTCACGTTTCTATTTTAAAAATATATGTCCATGATGTTTCTCATGTGATTGATAGGAATGTAATCCAGGTGGATCTCAAAGGAGAGTTCCAAGTGGGACCGGAGCGCATTCTCGATAGGAGAGAACTTTTACTTTGGAACCGTACTATCAGACAAGTCAAGGTGCAATGGAAGCACCTTAGTCCAAAAGGAGCTACTTGGGAGATTTAAAGTAATATGCAGGAGGCATATCCAAACTTATTCGAAGAGAATGAAATGGAAGAATAAAACAAGAAAACTTTTAACACTGGGGATGGTGTTAGCATTTAAGGGGAGGTGTAGATAATAAACCATGAATTCATAATTTATTTTTAATTATGCTGAAAAATACTTTAACTATTATTTTATTATTTTATCATTTTTGACAGAAAAGTCAAGAATAAAACATTTTGTAATAAACAAATTTTATTTAATAAAATATACTGAAGGAGAACAAAAGTGGATATAGTTGTTAAACAGTGTTTGTTGAACCACAAGAGAAAAATACATGTGGCTAAAGCCACTGAGTGAGAACTCAAGATGCAGGAGGCATCATCCCCAAAAGTCAAGTCACAACTCCTAGTTGAGTGCTAAAGAGAGGGAGGCTCATAAATGACCAATTCCTAGGAAAAATACTATATATTAGTATGTCCATGAGAAGGAGGATAGAATTGGATGAGGATTAAATATGAGAATACAAGAGATGGCACATGGAAGGATTTTTTCTCTTATGGTTCAATGAACAAGATCGAGGGTTTTGGAGCAAGTAAGTTGCATGCTATGGGATTTGGTTGGGAGGAACAAATTCTCCACTTTTGTTTTCCCAGCATTGGTGCCGTGTTCTTATCTTATGCATCAACTAGATATATATTAAATATGAGATTGTTGTTAGTATGAAGGATGCATCCAAACCGTGTTCCTAGGCATTTAACTGCATCAACATACTCTCTGTATAACTATCATGCTTACTTTGTATTTGTTAAATATCGCACTTTGGAAATCAAATTTTTATCTAGATAGGACTATATTATCAAATTCATTCTATGCCTTTTTCCTATGCTATCAAGTTAGTAAATTATCTCTGCTTAGTTATTGAAATTATATTTATGCAGTCAAAGTACAAACTTTAGTATTTATTTTATCTAGAAATTCTTCAGTCCTAAGAATTTGTTAATGTATGGATCAAATCTATTACAACTGATATATTACAATCATAATAACAATCTATTGGATCAAGGTAGTTATTCTTTAAATATTAATTTCCTACATAACGAACTAGGGCATTTTATTTATATATATCCTAGAAAAAAGATCCATACAGATCGAATAACTATTCCTAAAGTAACATAAAAATCCTAAATTATAAGTTAAAATACAGACAAAGATCTCCAATGTGTATTCCAACATTTATCTAAACCATCAAATGCGTTATTGTTATCATATTCACAGAAATTATCAAAATAACTCATGAACATATCTCTCAATCAACATAGTGAGATTATAGATACATGAACCCTGATCGAATCTAAATCAAATCACATGTTAACCTACATTACAGAGATCATGGGATCAAATCCCTTTTCAAGTAATAATTTTGCTTACACTCCAATGAGTTAGCCTAGCTTTTGGGAAAACAATTAATTATAGTAATTATTGTCATAAGAATGCATTATTGAAAGAAAAATATTAGTATTCATATCTGAATCAAATTGCAGGTTAAATTACACGTAAGAGATCGATGGATCGAATATCCGTAAATAAATAAATGAAATTACAGTCCTATGATAAACCAAGCTCAACCAAATGCAAATCAAATCACGAGAATTGCCATTAATTACACTACAAAGAGCACCAAATCGCATCACTTAAATATTTTCTTAAGTTAAAAGTTATGGTTATAATCCCATGTCAATTAGCCGCCACTACTTTTCAAATAAAACTATATTCCCTAGGACTGACCTTAATCCTGCATCAATGGCAGCTGAATCATCTGAAACCTATAATTATTGCATAAATATTCACATACCCTGTGGGTCAAAATATTTATTCAATACATGATAAATACAATACGAATATGGAAGTCTGTAATGGCTACCATCTTAAAGCCATAAATCATGCATGGAAAAATGTGTATTAAAGAATGTATGCATTATCATGATTTCATCAATACGAGCAACTTTACGAGAATCAAATTCAAGCATTGTGTTCATGGACGTAAGACCATCAAAGATGGTATCCATTGCATTTTAAAAACAAACAGTACACATGCTTAAATCCTAATCACAAATTCATTAACAAAATCGTATGGATCCAAAGGCTAGGTGTAGTTAAACTAATAAAAAAACTTTTAGAGAAATGGTTGTAAGTCCATCATGGATGGCTTCCACATTCGTTAAATAAAACCATTAATACAAACATTAGCAGTATGGGATTAATACCATTAGATATGGCACGCTAAAACCCATAAAAATATTTTAAGAAAAAATTACAAAACACCCAACAAGCCCTCGTAGGGTAAAACCTAAGGGTCGTTTACAAACTCATATAAGAAGAAAAAAAAACTTATCTTTTTATAGGGGTTGTTGCACTCACGGGACCAATATTTTTCCCAGTATTACTTGCAAACCAACAATCAAGGCATTCGTCGTATGCTTTAACTGAACCTCAAACTGATAGAAATGTTTTTATTAAATAATTTTGAACATTTTTACCTTGCGTTTAAAAAATGCAAGCCTAGGAGGAGGTGATCATGTTGCCTCCATCTCCAGTTCCTTCAACCAGCAATCATGTGCAATCCACAATAAGTTTCAATGTTGAAAGAAACTAAATTAATGTATTTAACAATTTTTAAACCCTTACCTTGGAATTTGGCACCGAGGGCTAGGGGTTGACTCCTCCGAAGTACCCTTATCCCTCTGCATCCCACAACTATTAAAAATGTATCAGTAAATTTTGAAACCAACTACTGCAAACCAAATAAAACATAGAGTTAAGTACCAAGTATTTTCTCACCTATCAAAACATACTGTTTGCATGGTATAAGCGTTGGCAGGCTCTTCGAAGCTCTGGTGTTGAAAGGAAGAAGGTTAAGGAATATTTGGGAACTAGTTTACCTCGGAAAGAACCATTCAATGCCATTAATGCAGTGAAAATGGAGCAGCGTTCACACACCAGGCCAAAGCCATTAATGTTGTAAAATGAGAGCAAGAACCTCATAGAGTAGAGCTCGTCCCTCGACCGGCCTCTGACCAAACAACATTACTAGAATGAGGACTCGGATAGAGTAAAATCTTTTTTACAAACCGTATGAAACCAAAGATATCACCATCCAGCTGCAGGGCCAAGATTTATTCTCATGCCATCTCAGAGACTTGCTGCGCTGTCAACTTGTAGCTAGGACAGTTATTAAGTCAACTAGGGTACCGGATTAATTCACGGCCAAATCATTACAAGGCTTAATCATTGCAAAATTTGAACCTTAGAACATGTTCAAAAGTGCCAAACCACATAATATACTATGGGAACCTTGTCTTAAGTATAACCATACTATATATTAAACTACCAACGATAAACCATAATGTATGAGCAATGGCGTATATAAACATAACCATACAAACAAATCATTACATAAAAAATGAAAGCATATATGAGCTTAACATTAGAGTACCATATGGTTAGTAACATATGTGTATTACATTCCCAAAGCCTTGCGCTCAAGCAAAGGGTCAAACCATGCCACAATCGTAGGCTACATTATGGTAAGGCCTAAAGCCTTCAAACACATACCTTAAGTTCATGGTCTCTAACCTATATGCCTTAGGGTCAAAACCAATACCCTTACACCTTTACACGTAGGATTCAAGTCCTTATGCTTTTCCATTCTAGGTGCTAGGGAGTTTTATAAACAACACCTTATTACAATGATATATGGGAAACAAGACTAGGTCATAGTCTTCCCAATCCTTAGGGCTATCAAGCCCTAGTAAAACTAATATATTAAAACAAAGGAATTGTAAACATCACCTATAAGGGCATGTCATATGTTTCGAGAGGAGTTGGCCATTGCTTCCACCTCTTGAACCTGACATAAAGAGCACATAAAAATATTAATCACTTACAGAAGTAAAACGTAAGTATTCTGCTAATAATTAACGTGTACTAATATTTTTTTTAGTATGATTTTTAGTGTGTTACAAGCATAGTCACTTAACTTGTGTCTAGTGAACAAGAATATTATACAACTTTAGTGTCGCAAATAAATTATGTATTACCAACTAAGAGTTATCAAACCATCAACCACTTACGCTTTAACCTTATTTGAGTAAGTCAAAGAAATGACCTTTTTGGATTTATTTTTATTTTTATTTTTAAAACAAATCTACCTTAAATTCAACAGAACCTGCAAAGAGGAAATTTAAGGTGTTCAATCCATTTTTCAATAAAAAGTGATCTTAGTTATTGACATTTTACAATCAATGCACAAAGTGATCCGTTATTGGCATTTTACAATCTAGGTGCAATAGGGAATATTATTTAAACTATTTCACTTTTTTAATGCATACAATATTATATATTATTTTTAACAAAGATATTATTAAATTTTGTATTTATATCTTTTTAATTCATAAATAATTATATATATTTTATTTATTAACATAGTCACTTAACTTGTGTCTAATGAGCACGGATATTCTACAACTTTAGTGTCACAAAGAAATTATCTGTTACCAGCGAAAAGTTATCCAACCATCAACCACTAACATAGATATTCTACAATTTTAGTGTCACAAATAAATTATGTGTTACCAGCTAAGAGTAATCCAACCATCAACCACTAGTTATCCATAGATTAACTACCTTATATTTTTTATATTCTTTTCTTTTTATAATTGTTTATTTTAAATTTAGATTGAAGTAGACAATACACATGTCTAATCCTAATGCAATCTAAGAAATGCATAGATGTTATTCCACACAAAATTCTAAGATATAAACACATGGCCATGTAATAATGTAATTCTATAGTTCAAACATACAAACCCAACTGCTATTTCATTCAAATGTTGTAACACAAAGCTGAAAACAAAACCACTTTGTTTGATCTTCCGCTTCCTAAAAGCTTGAACTTCAATAAACCACACTAAACAATGAGATTATATGAAATTTCCTAGGGTGTAAATATCCCATCATATTTTTGGGACCCATAGACCTTCTCAAAATTTTCCTATTAAATAATATTCTATCAAAAAAAATTCAAAAAAAAATTCAAATATACAAGTATATTCTACATAATTTTGTTATTATTTATAATTCAATGTATTGCATATGTTATCTTATGTATATTAAATTATTTATAATTTAATGCATAGTATATTATTTTTATATTTGAATTAAAATTAAATTAATATTTTTTAATTAAATATTTTAAATATTTTAAATTAATATCATTTAATTGAAGATTTTAATAGTCAAAGAAAACTTATCCAATTGCGATTAGTTATATGTGCAAAAACAAACTTGCTTCCATGTTTATAGTATTAAATTATTAAAATTTTATTATTATTTAATACTTGGTATATAAAATTATTTGAGTAAGGTATATCTAATATTTAGTATATAATTTACTTTAGCAAAATATAGAATTGGTAGTCAATTGGATGTAGCTTGGGTGGTTTGGAGGAAAGATTGTTACTCTCTTCAGGTAGATTCAATTATTGTAATTGATATGATGCTCTTATTGAGCTCTTATGTTTTGACTATGTAATGGTTTGACTAGACATGTAATTCTGGCCATACCTTGATTCTAGACAAGATAAAGATATACATAGAGTATGTGTGTTGTTAATCTGGTAAACTGAAGAGTGCATCTTAGACTGTGGCTTTGCAAACAAAAATTTATGTTCTCCTTTTATCAAAAATAGAATATCCAAGGGTTTGATTCACAATGAGTTCTTTCAGTTATCCTTATTTTCTATCGGAGAAGAGAATCTTCCATATGTTTAAATGAAAAATTTATGTTCTCCTTTTATAAAAAATAGAAGATCCAAGCGTTTGATGCACAATGAGTTATTGTTGGACACACCAGGCACACAGAGAGGGGGGTGAATCTCTGTGTGCAATTTTTATTACTTTTTGAACTTTAACAATCAACAACTTATTCAATATTATGCATTATCGCATTATCATTATATCATTATCAACATTGTTATCATCATCACATAGAAAGCATAGCAACATAGTACACCAGATTTTTACGTGGAAACCCAAGTCCAGGGGGGAAAACCACAAAAGAATTTTAGTAAATAGTTTTCTAGAAATAACTAGAAGGAGAAAACAACCCCCTTATTACAAAGACTTTAGTTTTCCAACTATAACTGGAAGGAGGCTATGAACTCCTGATTGTTGGAGACATTTACCATCATACACACTCTTTTTGGTCAAACTGGCCTAGTTCAACCACTATCCTAAGTATAATTGACATTAATTGACATCAGTGGAGCATTAACTGCCATCATCCAGTCACACCCACGCCTACCTACATTCAAAGAGGCTAACTTAGCCTTCTCCTATAGTCAAGGAGGCTGACTGGAGCACTTCGGGGGTGATCTGAGTGATATTAATGCACCTAATTGCTAACTGGTGGTTACAATTAGTTCAACCAGTCAGTTAAGGTTCCTCCTCTCATTAAATATATTATTTAATGACTATTTAATATTATTTAATGATCTGGAGTCAACAGGGGCGCCTCCACCAACTTCTCATGATCAGTTCAGCTTCAGTTAACCTCATCGAGGTTCATTGAAGTCATGGAGCACTAGCACTTGATGGTTGGATTTCTATGACATGTGTTTGATCTCCTTCAGTTGAGATTCAGTCATTTATTGCACTCCAACTTCAGTTACAGTTTGGTGAGTCAATTAGGGTTTTGGTCAAGTGGTTAACTGAGTGTGATTGAATGCCTGACAGTCAGTTAAGCCAGACTCACTCATTGATTTCGAATTGCCGCCTTAGGTATTCAGATTTCTCACTCATTCAAGCTATTGCTTGACATTGTTATTGTAACCATTCATTATTTATTAAATATATAGAGAGGAAACCAATTCCATTTCAAATTAACACCATTTCATGAGTTATTTGTTGATTATTCTTTGATGAGATTAATGCTTTGTTCCTAAATCAATGTGAAAGAATAATATGGTATCAGAGCATATGGCTGGATGAAGATCTATCTCTCAAAAACAAGCTTTTTGACAGATTTCTCCATGAAAAGTGAGCAATAGCTCAAAATTCCATCACTGCACCAGAAGCCAAGGCTTACCACTCAATATCCCAAGTAGAGAACTTGTTGATCAAGCTTTCTTGATTGACTATGCTGGGTGTGATGAAAGCCTAGAATGTGCAGGCTATCTGACCTTATTTTTCCCTTTTTGTTTTGATTTTCAGGTTTCTACAGGTGAAGCATTCACTACAGCACATCCAGATGGCCTCCTCAGTAGATCTCTTGACTCCATACAATTTCCACTCATGGAAAAATAAAATGGAGATTCAGTTGCACTCCAAAGGACTTTTTAGAGTCACCGTGGACACTGAATTTGATCCTGGATCCGCCATAGAAAAATCAAGATTCTTGAACAAGAAGGATGAAGCCTTCGGTTTCTTGTGCCTCTCTATTTCCGAAGACCTTCTCTTCCATCTTATGGATTTGAATACATCGAAAGAAATATGGTAAAAATTGGAATCTCTATATGGAAAGCATGATGACTTGAGAGTTCACCAACTCAAAAATGAACTCATGTCTCTCCAACCTTCCAATTTCGAGACTCTGGATGATTTCTTTACAAAGTTCAAGCATACTGTTTTACTCTTGAAGCAATGCAATGTGGAGAAGGAGGATGATCAACTCATCCTTGCCATCCTCTCCAAACTCAGGGCTGATTATTTAGTTTTTGTTTCTACATTCCATGCGGGGAAGCTCACAACCCTCGGATGGAAGATGCCTACACTCAAATCCTTCATTGAGTCCTTAACTAATGAACATGACAAGCTTGTCCAGATGGGGATCATCTGATCTTCCCGTGATCAAGCCTTCCATGTCTCGGGGCCCAAAGATCTAAAGGGTAAAGGAAAGTAGCAGACAAATCATAAAATTAAATTTGATGCTCCCAAGCCTAGAGTTGAAAACCAGCAGCATGATGAATCTTCCTGTTCAAGGAAGAACAAAGGGAAATGGCACAATGGGAAAGAAAACGTCAAGTGTTCTTATTGCGGGAAGGGTTTTCACCATGAACATGGATGCAAGAAGAAAAATCTTGATGAAGTAACCTCTCTCCTTGAGAGGAATCACATCAATCTTCTGGAGAGCTTTCGGAGGAGAGGTCAAAAAGATCGAGAACCACAGCATGAGAAAGGTCATGCCCTCATGGAAAGCACTTCGAAGTCCAAAGCATTACTGATTGACTCTGGAGCTTCGAACCACATGATGGCTAAAAAATACTCCTTTTCATCCTTGGAGACTAGCAAATCCATCCCCATCCACATGGGAGATGACTCCACCATCATTTACGAAGGACAAGGTACTGTAGATCTAGAAAATGGTTTTTTCTCTAATGTTTTGTATGTACTATCTCTAGCAGCAAATATCCTTAGTGTCTATTAGATGACACATACAAGAAGGCCTAAGAGAGTCTCTTTCATCCCAAATGATGTTGAGATAAAATAAATTGCATCCGTGAAACTCATTGCTAAAGGCCTTGCAAATCATCATGCAAAAGCCTATGAGTTCTCTCACTTTGTTGTGGATGCAAAGCCCATTGCTCTGCTAAATCATGGAAATGAGGTTAGTAAGCTGTGGCATGAGATTTTTGGCCATCTTAATTTCAAATATTTTCAGTAGTTACAGAAAGAATCCATGGTTGAAGGCCTCCCGGTCATCAAGGCAACCATGGGAATTTGCAAGGGCTGTGTGATTGGAAAACACCCTGAGCACAAGTTCGATCGGGGGAAGGCAAACCGAGATACAAGCATATTAGGGCTGATACATTCTGATATCAGTGGTCCAATTCCTATCACATCCATGAATGGATCAAGGTACCTCCTTACTTTTATTGATGATTTTTCAAGGTATACATGGGTTTTCTTTCTCAAAAAGAAATCAGAAGTATGTGAAAACATTTCTGAATTGAAGGCCTTGATCAAAAATGCCTCTGGGCTTAAGATCAAGATCTTGAGATATGGTAATGGAGGGGAGTATGTCAGTAATTATTTGCTGTACATATTCTCCCAAATCGGTATTCATGTCTAGCATTCAATTCCCTACACTCCCCAGCAGAATGGAGTAGCAGAAAGGAAGAACTGGTCTCTCAAGGAGATGACCACCTGTATGTTGGAGTCAAAGAAGCTTGCTGAAAATTTGTGGGCTGAATCCATGGATGCTTCAGCATACATTCATAAAAAGGTGCCACACTCATATATTAAAGGAAATACTCCTTTCGAATCATACTTCGGACACAAGCCGGATGTGTCGAACCTACGGGTGTTTGGGTCTACTGCATGGGCCCAGATTCCGCTTGATAAAAGAAGGGCTTTGCAACCGCAAAGCATAGAATGCCTATTTATTACATATATTGATGAATATAAAGGATTCAATATATTGGATATCAATACCAAATATATCATCATCGAGAGAAGTGTCAATTTTGATGAGCCTCTTAAGGAGGTAGAACTAGTGAAGGAGAAAACTGTTGAATTTCTTTCCTATTCTACTGAGTATTTGGATGATGAAATTGGGGGTGATGACCCTGATTTGGATCCTATGATTTTTTATATCAGTGTGCCGAAATCATGAGATGCTAAATCAGAACCTAAAGTTCAAAATCATCTTCCTACATGGGCCCAACAAACACTCTCCTTCGCAGGAGACAACATTGGAAATACAGATGATCCAAGGAGAACCCGGTCTGATTTCCAAAGAGAAGGTATTGTGCTCTCTTGTTATGATAATTTGTTGTCCAAAACATGCTATTTGATGATTATTTCAGATACAAAATCCTACTACCATGCTCGGAATGATCCGAGATGGCAAGTTTCCATGGATGAAGAGATGCATTCTCTTTAGAAAAACACTACTTGGGAGCTAGTTTCTCTTCCTCTGGGAAGGAAATTGGTTCAATGAAAGTGGGTGTTTCATACAAAGGTTGCTTCTAATGGAAGAATCTATAGATATAATGAAATTCTGGTAGCAAAATGTTTCTCTCAGTTCCAAGGAATGGACTACCATGAGACCTTTGCACCGGTTGCAAAAATGGACTCCATCCACCTTGTTTTGGCTATTTCAACATCCAAGCACTAGGAGGTGCATCACATGGATGTTAAGTAATATTTTCTACATGGAGATATTCATAAGGATATATACATTAATCAGCCTGAGGGATACATCACTGATCCATCTTTGGTTTGCAAGCTAAAGAAGTCACTATACAGGTTAAAACATGCCCCAAGAGAGTGGTATTCTAAGATGGATGCCTTCCTTCTCTCGCAAAACTTTCAGAGATGTAGATCAGATCCAAATGTGTATTTACAGCAGAATGATGGTCATATAATTATCATTGTTTTATATTTTGATGACTTACTGATCAAAGGTAGCACAGTTGCCTCCATTTCAGCCATCAAAACTGCTCTCCACAATGCCTTTGAAATGAGTGATTTGGGGCTTCTAAAACAATTTTTGGGGCTCGAAATCGAGCACACTTGTGATGGGATTATGGTCACTCAGTCCAAATAAACTTCAGACCTATTATTCAAGTTTAACATGGCTTAATTTATTCCTGCACCATTCCCTTTCCTTTCAGGGATCATCCTTGAAGAAGGAAAACACACACCTCCCATGGACTGCACTATCTATCGACAACTGATTCATAGCTTGTTGTACTTGAAACATTCTAGGCCTGATATTTGTTATGCCATGAATTTTGTATCAAGATACATGTAGAATCATCATGATATTCATTGGAAGGAAGCCAGGAGGATCCTCTAGTACATTCAAGGAACCAGGACCTACGACATTCACTATGCTGCAGACTCCGAGGTAGAGATGGTTGGATACACAGATTCCGATTGGGCGGGTGATTCTATTGATCGAAATTCAACTTAGAGATATGTATTCATGTTTGGTGGTGGCTCCATTTTCTTTTAAAGAAAAAAGAAGGGTGCCATAGCACTATCTTCAGCAGAGGCCGACTATCGAGGAGCGATGAATGCTTGCATCCAAGCAGTTTGGTTGCAAGGCATTTTTTTAGAGTTTGATCTTGGTATTAATTTGTCCATTGTCCTATTTTTTGGAAACCAAAGTGATATTAAGATATCCACAGATCCAGTTACTAGGCAGAGGACCAAGCATGTAGAGATTCACATGCACTACATCAGGGAGCTAGTGCATGATAGGACCATCATTCTGCAATACTACCTGATTGATGAGCAGATTGCAGACATCTTCACCAAGAGATTTTCATAAAATAATTTCACTTACCTCTGTTCACTATTGTGGGTGAGTTCATCAGGGTGATCCAGACTACTTTCAGTGTTCAGCTTTAGGGGGGGGGGGGGGTTTCCCACTAGGTTTTCCCTCTTTTCCTCACTTAGTTTGTTTTGATCATTTTTTTAGTTTCAGCATTGTATAGGGTGACCTATGGCCTAGTTTCCAGGGTCCTAGCATTTTTATGCATCTATGTTTTCTAACTCTTCATGAGTATAGATTAAGGGCAGGTGTTGGAGACATTTACCATCATACACACTTTTTTTGGTCAAATTGGCCTAGTTAAACCACTATCCTAAGTATAATTGACATTAATTGACATCAGTGGAGCACTAATTTCCATCATCTAGTCACACCCACGCCTACCTACAATCAAGGAGGATAACTTATCCTTCTCCTACAGTCAAGGAGGCTAACTGAAGCACTCCAGGGGTGATCTGAGTGATATTAATGCACCTAATTGCTAACTGGTGGTTACAATCAGTTCAACTAGTCAATTAAGGTGCCTCCTCTCATTAAATATATTATTTAATATTATTTAACGATCTGGAGTCAACATGGGTTCCTCCACCAACTTCTCATGATCAGTTCAGCTTCAGTTAACCTCATCGGGGTTCATTGAAGTCATGGAGCACTAGCACTTGATGGTTAGCTTGCTATGACATGTGTTTGATCTCCTTCAGTTGAGATTCAGTCATTTATTGCACTCTGACTTCAATTAGGGTTTGGTGAGTCAATCAGGGTTTTGGTCAAGTGGTTGACTGAGTGTGATTGAATGGCTGACAGTGAGTTAAGCCAGACTCACTCATTGATTTTGAATTTTCTCCTTAGGTATTCGAATTCCTCACTCATTCAAGCTATTGCTTGACATTTTTATTGTAACCATTCATTGTTTATTAAATACACAGAGAGGAAACCAATTTCGGTTCCGATTAACACCATTTCATGAGTTATTTGTTGATTATTCTTTGATGAGATTGATGCTTTGTTCCTAGATCAATGTGCAAGAATAATACTGATTTACAGGCTCAAACCTGAAGGAAGCTTCAATTCCCTGGTTTACATGCTTCAATCAAAAGGAGGCTACTATAGTGAGAATTTCTCCTCACTACAGGAGCAGGAATGGCTCCCTTGTGCCTATAGGGCACAAGGGTAGGTTCCTACTCTTTGAAAATAGGAAAAACGGAAGGGAAAATAGCATAAACAGAGTAGCGAGTTATACTAAGCTAATATAGACAAGAATAAGAAAATGGAAGCTAATGTAAACTAGATCTAAGAGTTAATAACAGTAAATAAATGGAGATATGAAGCCCTTGTGAACCCCTCTGCAGAAAACGGGTTAGGGTTCTGCCTCCTTGAAACCTGCAAACAACCTAAGCTACTACAATGGAAAACCTACAAACAATGTCAATGAAAAAATTGCAAATAGAAATGAGGGTTAGAAAGCAAAACAAATAAACAACCATGAAAAGAAATTATACCTCACTTAGGTGGAAATGGGCCACCATGCCCTAGCTCATGAGAGCACCTCTCTCTTGTTTGGGAAGCAATGGCTTGATGAGATGGAGATGGAGGAGAGGGAAAGTGGGTGTTTTGAGAGCAAGAGGTCTCAAAGCATCCACTGGTAGCATAACAATAGGCAAGTGAGGAGTGTTTTGAGAGTGACACCCCACCCTCCTTTTATAGTTTTTCTAAGGGATTTTAGGGTTTTAAGCCCTTGGTCAGGGCTTTAGCCCCTTTTTTGGGCCTTTATCCCCTTCTGCCCTAACTTTGGCCCCATTTTTAGGGCTTTATCTGTTAGGGGGCTATTTTGGGCTCTTTTTGGGGGTTTTTAGCCCTTTTCTTCATCCTTGGGCTCTTTTGGAGGTGTGGGGGGTCAAATGGAAGGTCTTATGGAGTGAAATGAGTGTTGTGAGATGGTTTCCTTGGGTGGTGTAGGCCATTGGGAGATATGTGGGGTATTTTTTGGTTAATATCTATGACCTCCTTTCCTTGACCTATCCTTCCACCAATATAAGAATATAGACGCTGAACTAGTAAACTACAACTGCGCTGATCCTGTGGACCTACTAATCAACACCTGTACTACACTACACTATATGTACCACACTGCACAACCATTACCACTACTAACCACTACTCATCATCTGATCACTACTTGTTAACTAATCATTTTCTATTGTATCACACTACTCATCATCTCAACACTATTCATCAACTCATCACCTTCTCATCAACTTATCCAATCTGAGTCAAACCAACTGCTCATACACTATTTTATGCATGTACATCATATTGTATAGGAGTGCAACAACTTCATAGAGTGTACATCATTATTTCGTGCATTATCATCATAAAGTGTATCATATCATCACATAAAGGTATGAAATATCATCATCATAGCCTCCATAATGAATCCAAAAATATATATCAATATAAAGGCTCACATACTAAGATCAAATATGAACTCTATCCATGAAAGACATGTGCCATCACAAGATGAAGAAATGAACCATACATTTCTGAATATCACAAGATGAAGAAATAGTAGACAACCCAAAAGAAACACTAGATTCTATCATCACATAGCCCTCATTACAATATTTCCAATGAGCCATGAACTTTGTAATTCTGATTCTATATGAGAAAGTTATGTCAATTTCAGTTTTGATGCCCAAACAATTCTCCTTTAGAAAATTTTGCACTTTTCTCCAAGACTTGCGAAATTTCTGAGAGAATTGATGATGAACAAATGAAATGTTTGATATTATATTTATATATTTTGTATGGGAAATTTATTACCTTGGGCCGACATGCAATTCAAAATTACAAATAATTTAATTCTCATATGTTTGGTCAACTCACCCAAAAAGGTGGGGTACACCAACTTAAAAAATTCATATCTCTTCAAGCATAAGGAGTTAGAAGATGCTCCACATATCAACGGAAATGCATTGACAAGGAATATCTCCCTATGATGGGTTTATTTTCAAATTCTTTATATAATAGCCTTAAATTCTTCAAGGTGTACATGACATCAAGACTCCACACATAAATGGGCCAAAGAACATGTTACCTTATGCATAAGTTCCAAGGTCAAAGGATCGAATGGACATCATCAAAGGAATGAGGCATTCTATCGTATTCACATCCACATAGTTTACATTAACAAGAAGGAGGGTTCCACCAGATACTCATCATATCAAGGGTATCAAGGACCCCAACACCATGAATGTGCCATGAATCAAGTGGGAACAAATACTTTTTCAAGAATATCATCATTATTATACAAAATGGATTCAAGGACTTCAAGGGCTTCAACATCATCATGTTCAAGGTCTCCATATAATTAAAAACATATCAAATGGTTCCTCTATATATCTTCATCACCATAAGAGTGCCAAAACTCCAAAATAGGGGTACAAAGACCTCACCACTAGTTTGCAACGCTTTATGGGATTCATATGCATGGTCAAAAGGCTACTACATGCCAATGACCATATAGTGTCCAAGGGACATCAAACCACCATATATGTGGGTTTAAGACCTAAAATTTCAAGGACATGAAGGACCCCATAATAATGGGTTCCAACATACCACCATAAGTGTGGTTTCCAAGATCTAAGTCTCCACATGCAAGAGGATCAAGATCTAATATTGTGGTCTCAAGGACCCCACAAGAAATTAACAACCTCAAGACCATCCAATGCAAGCAATGGAATTCACCATCAACACATCAAGGAATTTACACACATGAGCCACATCATCTATCCAATAACCAATCAAGAGACCAAAATAAGTACAAGCATAACAAGTAGCACAAAGATGAGTAACCAAATATCAACCATTAGTAAGGAACTCGATGATGGACTCAAATGGGACCAAGAGACAACTTAGGGTCACTTAACCAATTCAATGGGTAACCAGGGATTTTGTAATTGTTCCAAGGCCTCCAAGGGCTTCAAGCTTGGGGTTTGACAAGGTAAAAAGGGCTCATCTGACACAAACAACCACAAACTAAACACTAACCCTCAGGGGATCCTTAAGGGGCACCAAGATAAAATTGTTGGCATCAATGACCATACACAGTTGGCATCAATGACAACTTAATCAACAATGTCCCTCTTTTTCATTGATAACAACGCCATAATTCTTCTTCAACAAACGTTCCCCTTATTCACAAATTCTCTCCCCCTTTGGCATAAATGGAAAATGGAACATACTTTTACCATACTGCTCCCCCTTAGGCCATGCTCTCCCCTATCATCAACTTCTCTTCCTTTTCAGCTTTTCTTCTTGTTTGCACTAATGTCAACAACAACTTCTTTTGGCACTACTACTTTCCTTATCACTGAGCACTGATTCTTCTTTGATGGACTTGTATTCTGTCACACAGATACTGTTGGAACCAAATACTATACGATAATCAAATATGATAATTAGGTGCATATCTCCTTTTACACATTCTTTGTACACTTCATATAACTGGTCGATAGTCTTCAAAATGGCATTGGTTTTTGCCCAAATTTTCATCATTTCTGTTTTGATCAATGGTGCAATCTACTAACTTATTTCTCCATACTTTAGTAGGTTGATGGTTGTTCATATCATTCGATTGAGCTTGCTTTCTTCTCCAAACTTTAACTGGTCCCTACCGTCCTGCAATGTTTTGCGAAATGATCATAACGATAGCAATTGTAACACTGAACCAAAAATGTACTTTGATTTCTTTTTGGAGTGATTATGTCATGAGCTCTACAATGCATAGGTTTGTGACCATAGTTTTTACACTTGTATTAGTGACCATGGAACCTTATAAGATATATCTTAGCAGTAACTTTTCATGATTCTTATTGATCATGGGATCTTCTGAGAATGCATGTATTATTGTTAGCCTTTTCTTTGTTTTCCATAAATCTTTTACTTTCTTCAATGTTATTCTCAATCTTTGAATATGTCTTTAACTAAGTAATTGTTTTATACAAATCTTCCTTCCGAGAGAGGATCTTCAATTCTTTCTTTTGACAAATTTATATATTTTCTTGGAGTTGTCTCGTTAGATCTTCTTCTATTTTCTTGACTTCTTCTACCTGTTTGTTCAGATCAAAGATATTGCCTTCCATCTGTCCCTTTGAATTCTGATCATCCTCATTGTATTTTTACAGTTGAACTTTGAGTACACAATTCTCCTTTCTTAGTTCTGAGAGGTCCTTTTCAAAATCAAAGTTTGTCAGACATACATTTCGTAACTCTACCTTCAAGGATTTGATTTCAAGTTCTTGTTTTCTTATTAACTTCTTTTCCAATATTTCTTTAGTATTGTAGGTACTTATCTCACTATCTTTGTATTTTATCTTGCATATTCTTTTCCCTTATCTTCTAGCAGTCTGTTGACATTGGCAATTTCTTCTCATTGCTTTTCAATTTTTGTAGCTGACTTCTCAATTTTATCTTTCAAAGAGTTGTATATAGCTTCTTTGATTTTGGTGGCTTCTTCGACTTGGAGTTTTAGATTGATTATATTCTATGTGGCCTTCTCAGATTCTTTGTGATTCCTCTTCTCAAATTTTTCCAATTACTCCTGCAATACCTAGTTTTGATCACAAAGAATTTTCACTTCTTGCGAAACATTAGTAATTTCATTGTCTATCATAATATCTATTAGATTTCTATCACTTATCAGAGAGTAAGGATTTTCATCACAATATGAAATATTGCATTCTGTGAATTCAAAATGGATCTTATCTTCTATAGCTGATAAACATATCTCTTTAAAACCATTACAAACAGAGTGTTCATGGGACTTTCCTTCATACTTACCTAGATCTTGTACTATCCTTTTAATGGGAATGTCTTCTACTTCTTTTTCTTCATATGAGTTTAGCTGATGTATTTTGAACGACAATTCTTCAACTAAGTTTCACTTACCTATTTTCTCCTTTTGGAGATCTGTTAGATCTTCAAACATTAATTCCATAACCTCTGTTTCTTGTTCTTTATTGGAGTAGAGTTGTTCTATATAATCCATAGTTCCTTAGTTGAGCTACACTTCCCTATATTCTTCTTTTGGATATTTGTTAGGCCTTCAAGGATGGCTTCTATAGCCATAGACTTATTTTTCTTCACTTCCTTCTGAGCTAATGTTTTCACTTTATTTGGAGGAGTATATCCAGTAAGAACCAATTTCCATATACCAATTCCTTGTAGCTCAAGATAAACATGCATTCTTATTTTCTAAATGTATTAATTCGTTCCACGAAACAATGTTAATCCATTCATTGAGAACCCGATGGAGTGTCAAAGATCTCCTTCAAGATGATAAGGATTTCGGTGAAGGACCCTCTCTTATACAAATTGTTGAACACACGAGGCACACAGAGAGGGGGGGGTGAATCTGTGTGTGAATTTTTTATTAGTTTTTTCAACTTTAACAATCAACAACTTATTCAATATTATGCATTATCACATTATCATTGTATCATTGTTAGCATTGTTATCGTCATCATATCATCACCATCACATAGAAATCATAGAAACATAGTACAACATATTTTTACGTTGAAACCCAAGGCATGGGGGGGAAACCACAGAAGCCTTTTAGTAAATAGTTTTCCACAAATAACCGAAAGCCTGAAAACAACCCCTTTACTACAAAGACTTTAATTTTCCAGCTACAATTGGAAGGAGGCTACGAACTCCTTATTTATAGGATCCAACCTGAAGGAAGCTTCAACTCCCTAGTTTTATGACTTCAACTAGAAGGATGCTATGACCTCCTTTCATTTCCCCATGCTTTCACCCAGATAGGAATATAAACATTGAAATAATAAACCACAATCGAATTGATCCTACGGAACTGCTAATCAATGCATGTACTACACTGCACAGTTTGTACCACATTGCACAACCGTTGCCACTACTAAGCACTGCTCGTCATCTGATCAGTACTCGCCAACTGATCAATGTCTAGTGTATCACATTGCTCATGATATGATCACTATTCATCAACTCATCACTTACTCGTTAACTGATCACTGCTCATCAATACACCATCCCTGAACCAATAACTTGTCCAATCACGTTGTACAAATCAATCATCTGACTCATTCAATTCGAGTCTAACCAACTGCACACCAAAATCAGTCCACCTACATCAAACCAACTGCTCATACAACTCAACCAATATGAGTCAAACCAACTGCACATAAGGCAACTTGTCCCAATCCTACTCAACTGAACAAACCTATGCCAAGCTCTGAATTTGACGCTGATAACATTTTCACTCTGATCACTTCCAAATGATCCCTGTATACTAGCAAGTCATGTCACTGCCATGCATTTCCCATGTACATCATTGTACACCTCATCATACACAATTACTGAACAAGTAATTATGTTATGCTCTCAGTTAACATAAAGCATGCATCGCCATGCATCATCATCATAGGTATGCATTATTGTCATAGGGCATGCATCAGCATCATAAAATATACATCATAATGCATAGGAGAGCATCATCACACTATTATATGCATGTACATCATATTGTATAGGAGTGCATCAACTTAATAGAGTGTACATCATTATCACATGCATTAGCATCATAAAGTGTATCATATCATAACATAAAGGTATGCAACATCATCATCGTAGCCTCCATAATGAATCCAAATATATATACCAATATAGAGGCTCACAATGATAAGATCAAATATGAACTTTATCCATGAAATACATGTGCCATCACAAGAGAAACCCAGAAGAATGAACAATACCTTTTTGAAGATCACAAGATGAAGAAATAGTAGACAACCCAAAAGAAACTCTATATTTTATCATCACATAGCCCTCGTGACAATTTTTCCAATGAGCCAACAATTTTGTAATTATGATTATGTATGACACAAGTTATGTCAATTTTAGTGAAGATGCCCAAAAAAATCTCCTTCAAAATATTTCGCACTTTTCTCTAAGAGTTGCAAAATTGCTGAGAGAATTGATGATAAAAAAAATGAAATGTTTTATATTCTATTTATATAGTTTGTGGACGAAATTTATTACCTTGGGCTGACATGCAATTCAAAATTACAAATAATTAAATTCTCATATGTTTGGTCGGCTCACCAAAAAAGGTGGTGTACACCAACTTAAAAAATTCATATCTCTTCAACCATAAGGATTTAGAATATGCTCCACATATCAACATAAATATCTTCACTAGGAATATCTCCCTATGATGGTTTTATTTCCAAATTATTGGTCTAGTAGCCTTAAATTCATCAATTTTTACAAGACATCAAGACTCCACACATAAAGGTGTCAAAGACCATGTTACCTTATGCATAAGTGCCAAGGTCAAAGTCTTTAATGGACATCATTAGAGGCATGAGGGATTATATGGTATTCACATCCACAAACTTCACATTAACAAGGAGGAGGGCTCCACCATATACTCATTATGTCAAGTGTATCAAGGACCCCAACACCACCAATCAAGTGGGAACAAAGACTTTTTCAAGAATATCATCATTATTATACGAAATGGATTCAAGCACTTCAAGGGATTCAACATCATAATGTTCAAGGTCTCCATATCATTAAAAACATACCAAATGGTTCCACTATATATCTTCATCACCATAAGAGTAACAACACCCCAAAATAGGGGTACAAAGACCTCACCACTAGTTTGCAACACCTTATGGGATTCATATGCATGATCACAAGGCTACTACATGCCAATGACCATATAGCGTCTAAGGGACATCAGAACACCATATATGTGGGTTCAAGACCTAAGATTTCAAGGATAGAAAGGACCCCATAATAATGGGTTCCAACATACCACCATAAGTGTGGGTTCCAAGACCTAAGTCTCCACATGCAAGAGGATCAAGATCTAAGATTGTAGACTCAACGACCCCACAAGAACTTAACAACCTTGAGATCATCTAATGCAAGAAATGTGATTCACCATCAACACATCATACAATTTACACACATGAGCCACATCATCCATCCAACAACCAATCAAGAGACCAAAACAAGTACAAGCATAAAAAACAACACAAAGATCAGTAACCAAATATCAACCATAAGGACCTTGACAATGGACTCAAATGGGTCCAAGATACAACTTAGGGCCACTTGACCAAGTCAATGGGTAACCTGAGATTTTTTCATTGTTCCAAGGCCTCCAAGGGCTTCAATCTTGGGCTTGGAGAAGGTCAAAAGGGATCCTATGACACAAACAACCACAAATTAAACACTAACCCTCGGGGGCTTCTCAAGGGGAACCAAGACACACTTGTTGGAATCATCGACCATACACTGTTGGCATCAATGATAACTTAATCAACAAGTTATTTTGGTTATCCTTATTTTCTATTGGATAAAAGGTCGGAAGAGAGAATCTGCAATATGTTGAAATGAAAAATTTATGTTCTCCTTTTATCAAAAATAGAAGATCCAAGGTTTTGATACACACTGAGTTATTTCAATTATCCTTATTTTCTACTGGATAAAAGACCCCTCTTCAAGTGCAACCGCATAGGCAAGGTCATGAATATAAATTGTGACCATAATTGCAATCAACAAACACTTATATAAGTGGGTGAGAAAATATTTCCCACCATATTTTAAAACTCAGCATGATGTCTTAGAGAGCATCAAATATAATGTAATTGATAAAAAGAGGGTGATAAAAATGTTCGATTGGTATCAAATATGCGATGAATAAGGCTTAATTGAATATCAAGTAATGTAATATTTGTTTTTAATTTTTTTTTACCACAAATTTCCATTCAGATAAAATTTTATTCAAATCTATTTATTTTGTTTATTGTAGCACATACTAAGTGTTGTCCATAAGTGGAGATTTAATAAACATTTTAGCATTGATGGTTGGTATTGTTATACATTTCAAGAAATGTGGGTAAAAAAAGTGTCCCAATGTGGGTATTTTCATATATTTGAAAACGTTCACAGAAAAACAACATCCCAACGAAAGTCTACATTCCTCTTTTACTAGGTTAGAGATACTAGGAGAACAAGACAGTAAAAATTTGAAAATCATGTAACATACTGTAATAAAACTCCAAAATGACATATGAAGAGTAGAGATTTATATCCACTGAAAAACTTACCAAGAGAGATGTTCCTCCCAATGTGTCCTAGAATATATCATTATGAGACCAGAAATGCAACCTTACTTAGCATCTTATTGTTAGACTTAACAATGACTCAATTGAGAGAAAGAGTCACGGAAACAACTCTTCCCTTCATGTAACAAGCTGTGAAATTGGTAAAAAAATAAAATTTAGATAGTAGTCCACCCCAAAATTCTAAGATATATACCCCTATCCACATAGAAAAAAGAAATTTTTAAATTTTTAAATTTAATATTTTATATGTCTTGTATTTATTTCCACTAAAAAAAATTCTCAAGTCATTTTATTGAAAACCAGCCACTTGTTTATGGGATTTGAATGCCATTACATATATCGATCATATTAAGTTAGATGATCAACACTATTAGTCAAAATATATCAGTAAATATGCTCTTTTACATGTAGACAAACACTCCATAAGCAAAACAATCAACTAATAGATGTTGCAAAAAGAAAGTTGATCAAGCAATCCTTAAAGAAAGATATTTTTTGTATAACACATATTGCCATTAAACATGTGGAAAATATCTATCCACATGGTGTTCTTCATTCATGAGAGGGGAAACAAATAATCAACCTATATGTAGTACTCTGAGATCATGAACAGAAATCAATTCATTTTTCATTTCCCATTCATACCATATCTCATACCCAACCTATAAGCCATTCTTTAAAAGACATCAGCCAAGGAATTTGATACTTGATAAATATGCTATAAATTGATATTCTGGAAGGTGCTAATAACCTTAATCAATTCCTCAAATAAAGACTTTAGGAAAATGTTTTTGGAAAATCTCTTCAAACTACTGCAAACGTTAGCTTTGAATCTCCAAAGACTTGTATCTTATTCACACCCTTATAGGAGTCCAAACTAAACATTAGTTTTAAAGCCATCACCTCAGAATGGTTTTTTGTACTTCTCCCAAGTCTAGATAAGAACTTAATCCAACGAGAATCAGAGAAGTGTAATTTGCCTCCTACTCCCCCAAATCTAGGAATACCTTGGGAGGAATCATCAAAATAGGACCAACAAGCAAATTTATCAATGACTTTCTCAACAAATCTTATGACCTTTTGTAGATAATCAACTTATGGAAAGTGATTTGAAATAGTCAAGCTCTTAGATGCACAGATCTCTATGGGGTTGGAGAATTCCTTAAAAATGGCCTTATTCCTAGCCATCCAGGTACCCCAAATCAGGAGAGCTAAAAGTTCCTTATAATCTCAAATGCCAGATTATTGTTGTAGGACTAGAAATATTCTTGAAACCTAGTGTCATTCCAAACAAATTGATTTTCATTAACCTATGATACAAAGCCCATATATGAACATTGTATAAACATATGAGCTATGTTTTCTGAAATCTCTTTACATGGAGGACATATACTCGGACTCATGCCAAATTTCCTTATCAAATGCTCCCAAACAGGTACTCTATTAGATAGAGCCAACCACAAGAAAAAAAATAGTCTTTAAAGGGCATTGAAATTGACATTGGAACATTTTTTATGTTTTGGAATTGTTTTTATTGCATAGATAATTTTTTGGTATTGGATAGGAGTTTTTTATTATTATTATAAATTATTGGCTTACTATTTTTGATGGTTGAATTTCTTATGTATATAAAATGTTATTCTATATCTTAATATTGAGATTGTATTACCAAAAGTAGACCAATAACCTTTAAATGTTGTAGGTGTTTTCATCATCATTAAACATATTGTATATTCCATATTAACATTCTCATCTTATATTTATTTGCAAATTGATCGACATTCTCTCGTAGAACACCACAATAATGTTATAAAAAGTATTACATAATTTCCATATGATGGTATATGTTGGTCTAGAATATTATTTTATAAAATTAAAATAAACTAAAAATAATAATGTTAAAAATGTTATTGGTATTTGTCTTCTGTTATTTGTTTTGTTTGCAACTTTAGTAAAAATGAAAAACTAAAAAAGGGATCAAGCTTTGATGAGATCAAATCTCTTAAAGTGCAAAACTTGTTAAAATATTTATACTTTCAAAAGTTATTTTCTCCTTTTTCTCAATAAAATGCATCTATTATAATACTAGCAACAACCATATTAAATTTATTAATGTGTATAAATAAGAAGGCCTAAAATTAATGTAATATATTAATAAAATTAATGTAGTTTTTGCTAGTAATAAGTAGACATATCTACATAATATTAATTAAATATAATATGATAGTTAATTAAACAATAATATCATTTAATAAAAAAAACTTAATGAAATGATATTATTTAATTAACTAACTATAAGATAATTAATTAATAATAACTTCATTATATTGTTATATTTTACTTAATTAATTATAATATTGATAATTATATTATATTATACTTATATGAATATACTACTTAACTAAATTATTATATTCAAAGTAATACTGAAATATTATTATTTAATTCAATATGATATTATTTAATTTTAAAAAAATATTTAATTAAAAAAGTAATGCATTTAATTTAATATTTTAAAAATATTTTAATAATTAATTAAAAAATAATCTTAAAAGCTTCTTAGATTATATTATAATTTATTTAAAATAATGATGATATATATGTTTATTAAATTTAACAACAAAATATCCTCAAAGTATTGATAAAATAATATTATTAATTTAATTATTTGTATAAATTAAATAATAAAAGTTAGTTTATTAAGAATATTATTGTTTTTTATTGCAAAGTATTGATAAAATAATATTATTAATTTAATTATGTGTATAAATTTAGTAATAAAGTTAGTTTACTCAAAATATTATTGTTTTTTAATTGACATCTTTTTTATGTAAAAGAATTGTTTTTATTGCCATTACATTTTTTTTATAGAATAGATGTTGGTTTTTATTATTATAAATTATTGGATTACTATATTAGATGTAGAATTCTTTTTTGTATATACAGTGTTATTTTATATCTTAATCTTAAGATTGTATTACCAAAAGTAGACCAATAACCTTTAAATGTTGTAGGTAATTTCTTCTTCATTATCATATTGTATATTCCACATTAATATTCTCATCTTATATTTATTTAAGAATTGATTGACATTATCTTGTATAACACCACACTAATGTTATAAAAAGTACTACATAATTTCTATATGCTCACATATGTTGGTACATTATAATATTTTGCAATATTAAAATAAAGTAAAAATAATAATGTTAAAATGATTGGTACTTATCTTTGTTATTTCATTTTTTGTTTGCAACCTTTGTAAAAACGAAAAACTAAAAAAAGGATCATTATATAAAACAAATAATAATTGATTTCTCAAGAACCTAGAGGGATCAAATCTCTTAAAGCGCAAAACATTTTAAAAGTGCAAAACTTGTTAAAATATTTATAGTTTAAAAAGTTTGATTCCTCTTTTTCTCAATTAAAATGCATCTACTATAATACTAGCAACAACCACATTAATTTTATTCATGTGTCTAAATACGTCGATGGGGGTAAATTTAGTCACATACTATAGGAAAATGTATAATATTAAAAGTATGTGCCTAAATTTACACTTATCGACGTATTAGGACACATTAATAAAATTAACATGGTTGTTGCTAATAACGAATGGACGTCTAGACATATCTACATAACATTAATATAACTTATATTATTTAATTAAATATACTATGATACTTAATTAAACAATAATATCATCTAATAAAACAAACTTAATGAAATGATCTTATTTAATTAATTAATAATAATGTCATTGTATTGTTATATTTTAATTGATTAATTATAATATTAACAATTATATGATATTATATGAATATACTATTTAATTAAATTATTATATTCAATGTAGTAATGAAATATTATTATTTAGTTCAATATAATAGTATTTAATCATTAATTTAATATAAAAATTAATTACAAATAAGTTATTTAATTTAATAATTAATTTAAAATTATATTAGTTAAAACAAATGATGATATATATAGATATTAAATCTAAATAATTAAATATCGTTGATATAAATTTAAACAATTAAATATCCTTGTGGTATTAATAAAATAATGTTATTAATATAATTATTTTTATAATAAATAATTATAATACTTAATTTGTATTGTATAATAAATGCAATAATAAAAGTTAGTTTCTTCAAAATATTATTGGTTAAACCATAAGGTTTAACCAATAAGGTTTATCTTCATAATATCAAAATGGTTGACACTTATTTTTGGATAGAAATATAATTATGGTATCATAACTATGGATATATAGTAAATAAAGAAAACAATGAAAATATTTTTTTAAGAACAATGATGATACATATGGATATTAAAAACTGAAGTATTAAATATCTTGAAGGTTTCTCAAAAGATTAAATAATGTTTACTATATTTGTGTCATTTATCGAGTGTTATGTTCAACTATGACATTGATCGAGTGTTAAATTGGATTGTGGCATTCCTCCATGATGATGATGTTGGAGATTTTGCAGTCATATGGAACTAGATCAGAGTGGGATTTGGTTGTCATTGATAGCAACATATTTCCAAGCATATGATCCAAATGAGAAGAGGAAGAAAACAGGACTCAGAACAATCCATGACATGTGCACAGATTCGACTATGAAGTATGATCTTGCATAAGAAATAAACGGTTAAGAGAAAATATGAAAAAAAATTGAAAGTTAATCAGATGAACAAATCCAACAGTCAAAAGTGAACCCGCATAAGAAATCGATGGCGCAGAAGGAGTGTTGCAGTGCGGGAGAATAAAGGGGGAAGTCCAAAAATTTTAGAATAAGAAAAGTTAGATTTCTGATTTTCGAAGTTAGAAATCAGAAAGCAAATGTGCGGAAGTGCAGAAGAGTGGAACTACGGAAGTCGGAAGTGCAGAAGTGTAGAAGAGTGGAAGTGCAACTAGTTGAAGTTGGAAAGTCGAGGAAGTGAGGTTCCCGACTTGCGATTTTCTCATGCAGAAAGGTCAGTGTGGAAATCCTATAGTGGAAGGGAGTGTGCAGAAAGTAGAAAGTATAGAAGTTGTTTAAAAAAATGTTGAAAACCCAGGATCCACATCCCACACTCGATCTAAGACCAATGATCCATAAATGTTGTACAAGAAATCGACGATGCGAATTTATTATGTAGAAAAGGATTTGCAGAAGACAAAAAGCGAAAATCATGAAATGATATCAAGAAAAATCACATACCCAATATCTGATTTCCTCAGTAGATCAACAATCACGGAGATCCCAAAGAAGATCAATGGTGCGGAATGATTGATGTGGAACCTATACTGCAGAACCAAAAGTGCGAAAACTATGATTTGTTGCAGAAAATGACAAGTGCGAAAGAAGCCAAATGGCAAAGATGCTTTGCAGAAGTTTAGGATTACTCAACAATTGGACTTCTTGTCTGTCATAAGACATCGAATGGCTTGATCAATTACAGAAATGGGCCGTTAGGAATACAAACAGGTAAAGGGTTTAAGGACAAAGATGTATATAAGGATGTGCGTGATGAATGGATAGTTGTGCTCTCTTGAGACAGAGAATTGGTGCATGGATCATCGTTGAAGTGGATATTGCAGAATGATAGAGGACTCTGAGCACTTTCAAGAATATCCATAATAGAGATGATGAGGGGAACCAAGATGCATAAGAAAAGTCAGTTTTAGATCTAAACAGAGTTGTTTTGTATTGTTATATCTGTTTTTATAAATAATGTATTGCACATGTTTTAAATTTAAGAAAAAAGGGTGGTGCTAGGGAAACTAGTTTGTTTTTCTTTGTGCAAGTTGGAGCTTGTACAAGTGGAAGTTAGTGCTTCCACCTAGTTGTTGATGGATAATGTTATTTTAGTGGGTGCTAGAAAAAACATGAGGGTTGGTGCTCTCTACAAGAATGATTTTGTAAAACAAAGGTTGCAGCCTCTTTTGCGTAGGTGCTCAAATAAAAATTAATGTTTGTCTGTCTCTATCATGCATGTGTAATTCATAATATTCATCTCCTCTGTTATACTTGCTGCATTATCATAACTATAAATATGTAATCAATAATAAGGGTTTAAATTTTGAAAAATGGCTTAAGCTTTGTAAATAACTCATTCACCCCCCCCCCCAGTTATTTGACTAATTTNTCCTCTGTTATACTTGCTGCATTATCATAACTATAAATATGTAATCAATAATAAGGGTTTAAATTTTGAAAAATGGCTTAAGCTTTGTAAATAACTCATTCACCCCCCCCCCAGTTATTTGAGTAATTTCAACAATTGGTATCAGAGCGGGTTCCTTTTTTCTAAAGGTAGATATGAAAGATTAAACATAACACATTATGAAGGGATGTCATCCAATAAGGTTCCTATGTTTGATGGAACAAACTTTTCCTTTTCGAAAGTTAGAATGAGAACCTATATAATTTCCTCAGGAGATGATGTGTGGGATGTAGTAGAGACTGGCAATGTAAATCCAATTGTGCTAACTNACTTTTCCTTTTCGAAAGTTAGAATGAGAACCTATATAATTTCCTCAGGAGATGATGTGTGGGATGTAGTAGAGACTGGCAATGTAAATCCAATTGTGCTAGCTTCCAGAGATGACAGGATGGAATTTAGTTTTAATGCAAAGGGAATTAATGCTATTCTGAGTGGTCTTGCAGAGGCTAAGTTTGTTGAAGTAATCCATCTTGATTCTACGAAAGAAATGTGGTATAAGCTTGTAAACAATTATGAAGGAAATGAAAAAGTAAAAGATGCAAAACTAGAAACATACAAACTAAAAGTTGAACAGCTAAAAATGAATGAGGAAGAGATAGTCAGTAAATATTTCCTAAGAATAGAAGATACTGTGAATTCCATGAAGGGTCCGGGTAAAAAGTTTGATGAAGCATTCTTAGTTCAGAAAATTTTAAGAGCTCTGCCTGAGAGATTTAATACCAAGGTCTCAGCAATAGAAGAACTGAGTGATCTAAAAACTCTTCCTATTGACCAACTCCTAGGTATTCTGACAGCCTCTAAAATGAGGATTGGTAAAGACAAAGCCACCAGTAAAGAACATTCCTTTAAAGAAGATAAAAGTACTGATTCTAAAATGGATGTGGATGTTAGAAAAAAATTGTGAGGCTGAAGAAAGGTTCAGGTAAATACAAAGGAAATATTCCCTTTAAATGTTTTAAATGTGGTAAAATAGGTCATTTTTCATCGAAATTCCCCCACAAGCACAAGAGGAAAAATTCGGATGATGATGAAAAGCATACATTCAATAAATACAATAAAGAGGATAAACACAAAAAGAAAATCCCATGTGTAAATTATGTTGGTTCTTCAGAAGAGATAGACAACGATTCATTTGATGAACTAGATGAAGGAAATAGTTTCATGCATATGGCCATAAACAAATTTGGAAATGATTATATAGGGAGTGATCGAATGAGGAGGAAGCCATGGTTGACATGGAAGGTGAACTAATCAATTCTTTGGAGGAAATTGACAAACTCAGATTAAAGAAAAGGAAACATAAACAAT
>LPNX011073595.1:38715-59880 GCA_001517045.1 Pseudotsuga menziesii | reverse complement strand
TAGTTGGTTGCAGGACAAGCTTCTACTAAGATAAGTATCTCTATGTTTAAATCCTTGCAACTGTGTTTTGTTTGATAAATTACTATGAACATGTCAAATGTTGTGAATGAATTAATTGATTCTGTTGTTTAATGAGTTAGACCTATGCATATGTATTTTATTTTGTTGCATTTTATGTTTTGTTCATGGGGCTTAGTTTCTCGGATTAGCTAGCATTTATGTCTTGGTCATGTCCTCTCCACCAAGTAGAGGGGTGGGGACGTGACACAAGTAAAGATATTTCCCTGTTGAAATTGGAACTAGAAGAAGCAAAGAAAATAGAACATCATCTTAAACAACAATTAACCAAAGGGAAAAGGAGATGTGAAACTTTGGAAGAAGAAGTAGTGACAACCAGGAAGGAATTGAATAAATTTCAAACTCTATACCACCAGAACCTATCAAGTATCAAAGCCTCTGAAGAATTGAACACCATTCTCAGTACTTTGGAAGAAGAAGTAGTGACAACCAGGAAGGAATTGAATAAATTTCAAACTCTATACCACCAGAACCTATCAAGTATCAAAGCCTCTGAAGAATTGAACACCATTCTCAGTAAGAAAAGATCCCCATGGTTAAAAATAGATCTTGGCTATGAAGAAGGTTCGTGTAGCAATAAGTCAGAATGTGAACATATTGTGCAAACAAAAGGAAATGAAGCAAGTACTAGAATAAAAAATTCATATCAGATAGCTCATAAACATAGTCAACAAAAGGGAAGACCTCCAAGATTCAAGTACTCAATTTTTTTCCATGGTTATTGTTATTGTTGCTCTAATTTTGTCCAGAAAGCTGCAAACTGTGCATTTAATTTTATAAATAAACAATCAAAGAACAATCAATTGTTACAACATAGAACAAGACAGTCAGCAAGCAAACAAGAACAACATACAACTCAACTCACAACTAAGAGAATCACTCAAAATAGAAATAACAATTATTTTGAGCCATTGTACAATGAGGCAGAATGTTATGTGTGTCATAACTTTGGACAGAAGGCTTCAAACTGTCATCTAAAGGATTACAAAATAGACTCGAGAATGAATTACTCTGCTGAAAGTAATAAAGAATGGAAGAAGAAAGAAATTAACAAATGTGGCCTAGTCCTTTCTGTTCAAAATAAAAAAGGCCCACAGTATATTGACAATGGATGTTCCAAACAAGAGTGGTGATAAAAGTAAGTTCTTGTCTCGAAGTGAAAAAAAATCAGAAATGTAACTTTTGGAAATGATGCTCCAGGGAAGAACAAAGGAAAATGAATGGTCAAGTTGAATAATGGAAAATGGAAAGCCCAAGATGTGATTTTTGTAGATCGAATAAAACATAATCTTCTTAGTGTTAGCCAAGTTTGTGGAAAAGGATGCGAAGTTGTGTTCACTTCTAAAGATTGCAAGATAAAGTCTATATCTTCAAGACAGTTGGTTGCAAAAGGTATAAGAACTGAAAACAATGTCTATGTCTTGAAAGAAGAAAAAGAAGAATGTCATCTAATAAAGTATGATGAAAAGTGGCTTTGGCATAGGAGACTTGGACATTTAAGCTTTGATTATATAATCAAACTTGTGAACAATGGGGAAGTAAGAGATATTCCAAAGATATCAAATCTGTATGACTGTTTGTAAACCCTGTCAAATGGGAAAACTGACTTGCACACAGTTTAAATCCAAGAACTTCACATCAATAGACAAACCACTTTAGTTAGAACATATGGATCTATGCGTACCATCAAGAAGAGAAGGAACAAGAGGATAAATATATTTTATGTTGGTCATTGATGATTATTCTAGACTTACATGGGTTGATTTTCTGAAAGAAAAATCTGAGGCACTTGAAAATTTCAAAAATTTTAAGGCCCTGACTGAGAACCAAACAGGAAAAAGACTAAAGGCAGTAAGATCTGATAGAGGAGGAGAGTTATGTTTAGGATACTTCAAGGAGTTTTGTGATAAACATGGAATTAAGAGAGAATAAACTATTCCAGGGACCCCATAGCAGAATGGAGTTGTTGAAAGAAATAATAGGTCAGTACAACAGATGGAAATATCAATGATGAATGAAAGGAATATTTCTCAGACATACTAGGTAGAGGCATTTCACACAACTGTTCAATATTCTTTATAAATCTCACCTAAGTCCAAACAGTGATAATGCTCCCTATGAACTATGGTTTGGAATACCTGCTTCTATAAAACAATTTAAAGTCTTTGGAAGCAAGTGTTATATCAAAAATAATGATGAACATCTTGGGAGGTATGATGACAGGGATGCTAAAGGTATATTCATAGGATATGATGCAAATAGTAAAGGGTACACTTGTTATAATAAGGGGATGCATAAATTGGTTGATTTTATTGACATTAAGATCGATGAAGAAATACCTATGAAAGATATTCAAATAAGCAGTGTTAAACTAGCTACATAAGATACAGTTGAACTTAAGGAAGAACATGTCCAAAAATTAGAACAAGAAGATTCAAAGTCAGATGATGAAAGTGCAAACACTCAGATGGATTCAAGGCAGTAGACAGAAACAAAAGCACCTTCTAGAATCGTTCAGAAAAATCATCCTAAAAGTTATATAATTGGTGACAAGAATAAAGGAATGGAGACAAGAACAACATTGATCAAAGCCTTAGAACAATCCCATATTGTTTTCTATCTATGATATAACCTAAGAATTTTGAAGAGGCCAGTGAGGATGAAGATTGGGTTAAAGCCATGAATGAAGAGCTTGATCAGATTGAGAAAAATAACACTTGGGATTTGGTTGCTAGACTTGCAGATACAAATGTAATAGGCTCCAAGTGGGTGTTTAAAAATAATATGAATGAACAGGGACAAATTGTGAGGAATAAAGCAATATTGGTCTGTAATGGGTATGCCCAAGTTGAGGGACAAGTTTTTGATGAAACTTTTGCACCAATGGAAATATTGGAATCCATCAAAATGTTTCTTTCTTATGCCACTCATAAGAACTTCAAAGTGTATCATATGGATGTTAAGACATATTTTCTCAAAGGAGATATGGAAGAAGAAGTATATATAGAGAAACCTAAAGGGTTCCAACTGACAGATAATCCTGACAATGTCTAAAAACTGGAAAAGGGCCCTATATGGATTGAAACAAGCACCAAGAGACTGGTATCATAGACTGCATAAATATCTACAGGACAAAGGATTCAAGAAAGGTATTGTTCATAGTAACTTGTATATCAAATATGAAGGTGAAAAGCTATTAGTAGCCCTAGTGTATGTGGATGAAATTGTTTTCGGATGCACTAATGATTCTTCTGTGAAATGGTTTGCTAATGCCATGCAATATGAGTTTGAAATGTCAATGATAGGATAATTGTCATTCTTTCTTGGTCTTCAAATTATCTAGAGTCATGAAGGCTTATTTCTCTCCCAAGAGAAGTATTTGAAGGAGATGTTGAATAAATTGCAGATGGAAGATTAATCACCTGTTAGTACACCTATGGTTGTTGGATGTAAACTTAGCAAGGATGATCCCTCACCTGATGTTGATCATAGAACATATCGATCAATGATAGGAAGTCTCTTATACATCACATCATCTCGTCCTGATATAATGCAAGTTGTTGGAATGGTAGGAATATTTCAGTCTACTCCTAAGCAGATTCATTTGGTGGCTGTGAAGAGGATATTTAAATATTTGAAGGGAACAATTATGTATGGTCTCTAGTATTCTAGAAATCAAAATATTCAGTTAACTGCATATTCGAATGTTGATTGGGAAAACTGTTTGGAAGAAACAAAGAGAACAAGTGGAGGTCCATTTTTATTAGGTGATTCTTTAGTTGCATGGTTGAGTAAGAAGAAAGGATCAATATATTTATCCACTACAGAAGCTGAGTACATTGCTACTGCCACCTACTATATGCAAACTATCTGGGTGATTAAGACACTGGCAGATCTGGAGGTAAAATATCCAAAGGATCAATATATTTATCCACTACAGAAGCTGAGTACATTGCTACTGCCACCTACTATATGCAAACTATCTGGGTGATTAAGACACTGGCAGATCTGGAGGTAAAATATCCTGATCCCATTCCTCTCTATAGTGATAATACCAGTTCCATTAATATGTCCAAAAATTTAGTCTTACATTCCAAGACTAAGAACATACATATTAAGTATCACTTCTTAAGGGAGCAGGTTACAAACAGATTAGTTCAATTGAATTTTATCCCTTCTACAAAACACACCACTGATATCTTCACTAAACCCTTACCAAAGGCCTAGTTTG
Organism: Pseudotsuga menziesii; assembly: GCA_001517045.1. Taxonomy (NCBI): domain Eukaryota; kingdom Viridiplantae; phylum Streptophyta; class Pinopsida; order Pinales; family Pinaceae; genus Pseudotsuga; species Pseudotsuga menziesii. The sequence continues at coordinate 55,571 of LPNX011073595.1, read as the reverse complement.
AGTACCTATGCTAGAAGCTAGGTATCATATCTTATTCCAAATAACTTGTTCACTTTGATAGGGGGATTTGTGCTATAAATTCTTCTTTGACATTGATGTAAAAGGGGGATAATTTGTTTGTTGCAAATGGTAAGAAAATTGATGATTACTAATACGACATGCATCCAGAAGTTGAAGATTTCCATCAATGCCAAAGGGGGAGATTGTTGGAGTTTTTGCGGTCATATGGAACCAAATTAGAGTGGGATTTGGATGTCATTGATGGAAACATATTTCCAAGCATATGATCCAGATGAGTAGAGGATGAATAGGGGACTCAAAAGAATCCATGACGTGTGCACACATCCGACAGCTATGTATGATCTCGCACAAGAAATCAACGGTCAAGAGAAAATATGCAAAAGTTTGAAAGGTAATCATATCAATAGATTTGATGGTCAGAAGTGAACCTACACAAGGAATCGACAGGTGAAAGGAGTGTTGTAATGCGAGAGAGGAAAGGCAGAAGTCCAAAAGTTCGAGAATCAGAAAAGTTAGATTTCTGATTTCCGAAGTCAGAAAGTGGAAAGTGGAAGTACGGAAGTGAGAAACTGTGGAACTTTGAAACTACGGAAGAGAGGAAGTGCGGAATCCAAAAGTGTGGAAGTGTAGAAGGAGTAAGTGCAGAAGTGCAGAAGTGTAGAAGTGTGGAAATGTGGAAGTGAAGGAAGTTGAAGTTTGAAATTCGGGGAAGTGAGGTTCCTGATTTCAGATTTTCGCATGCATAAAGGTGAGTGTGGGAATCCTACAAAAAAGGGAGTGTGTGGAAAGCAGAAAGTATAGATTTTTTTAACAAAATGTTGAAAACCTAGGATCCGCATCCCACACCATATCTAAGATCAACAATCCATAAATTTTGTACAAGAAATCAACGGTGCAGATTGATTATGCAGACAAGGATGTGTCGAAGACGGAAAGCGGAAATCATGAAATGATATGAAGAAATATCACATACCTGATATTTGATTTTCCTTAGTAGATCAACGCTCACGGAGAGCGTGAACAAGATCAATTGTGTAGAATTATTGGTGCAGAACCTGTACTATGGAACCAAAACTATGGAACCAAGAGTGCAGAAACTCTGATTTGTTACACAAAACGACAAGTGCGGAATAAGCCAAATGGCGAAGATGCATTGCATAAGTTTAGGATTATTCAGCGATTGGCCTTCTTGTCTTTCATAAGACATCGAATGGCATGATCAATTATGGAAATGGGTCATCAGGAATACGAACAGGTAAAGTGTTTAAGGACAAATATGTATATAAGGATGTGTGTGATGAATGGATAGTTGCGCTCTTTGTAGACAAATAACTGGTGCATGGATCGTCGTCGAAGTGGAGATTACAAAATGACATAGGACTCTGAGCTATTTCAAGATATCTAGAACATAGATGATGAGGGGAACCAAGATGCATAAGAAAAGTCAAGAGTAGATCTGAACAGAGGTTGTTTGTATTGTTATATCTATTTTTCTAAATATTGTACTATACATGTTTTAAATATAAGAAACAAGGGTGGTAGGGTGGCTCTAGGGAAAACAATTTGTTTTCTTTGTACAAGTTGGATATTGTACAAGTGGAAGTTGGTGCTTCCACTTAGTTGTAGCTGGAGAATGTTATTTTAGTGGGTGCTAGAAAAAACATGAGAGTTGGTGCTCTCTACAAGAAGGATTTTGTAAAATAGAGTTTCCAGCCTCTTTTGAGTAGGTGCTCAAATAAAAATGAATGTTTGTCTGTCTCTATCATGCATGTGTAATTGATAATCTTCATCTCCTATGTTATACTTGCTGCATTATCATAACTATGAATCTGTAATCATCAATAAGGGTTTAAATTTTGAAAAATGGTTTAAGCTTTGGAAATAACTAATTCACCCCCCCTCTCAGTTATTTGAGTAATTTAAACAGATGATGCATTATGGTTATGTTTCTTTATTGACTTTATCCTATTATGAGGATTATTATAAGGTTTTACAAGGGTTGGGTTTAGTTGTGTTTGGAATGGTTTTGCCACATTATGGCATTCATCAAGGGTTATGTTGTATTCTTATATTCATGAAGCCTTGTGATGGATTGTGACATTTGTGCATGGTCATATTTCACTATGATTATGTTTCTTAATGGATTTTGTCACATTATGAGATTCATTATAAGGTTTTACAAGGGTTGGGTTTAGTTATGTTTGGTATATTCATTAATGGTTTCACCACATTATGAAATTCATAAACGGTTATGTTGGATTATGATGTTCATTGAGGCTTATGTTGGATTCTAACATTCCTTCATGGTTATTTTCTATTATGCTTATGTTTCTTAACAGATTTTGTTGCATTACAATATTCATTACAAGGTTTTACAAGGGTTGGATTTAGTTATGTTTGAAATGGTTATGTTGCATTGCAACATTCGTCAAGGGTTATGTTGTATTACGATATTCAAGAAGAATTGTGCTGGTTTGCAACATTCTTCCATGGTTATTGATTCATTCAATAAAACAAATTATTATTGGTTCATTTAGAACCTATCAAGGTTTGATAAGGATCAAATGTCTTAAATTTCAAAACATTTTACAATTACCAAACTTGAAAAAATATTTATACTTTTGATCCCTCTTTTTCTCAATCAACTTATGCATCTATTATAATATAATAAAAAACAATATATATGGAAAAAAAGAACTAAACATCTACTCAAGTGATTCATGTTTTTTATTATAACCTCATTAAAAATGAAAAACTAAAACAATTATCACTGTATAAAACAAATACGCATTAGATATGTATCAAACTTTGATAGGGATCAAATCTCTTAAAATGCATTTAACATACAAAGCTTGAAAAAATATCTATAGTTTAAAAAATTTGTTACATGTTTTTATCAAATAAAATGGATATACTATACTATAATAAAAACAATGTTTCAACATCCACTTAAGTGATTCAATTGATTTTTATCATTTTCTATTTATCAAAAGAATCAAGGTATCACCAATTCCCATCATAACATGTTACAAACTAAATTTGAACCTAGAAGAGGAATATCACAACCAATGCTCACAACCACCCAATCTAAACAATGTTAATACTCAAGTGATTCACTTAAATCAATGTATTGTCGATATTTTCCTGTTAAATTTAATGCAACATAGGATCTTCGAGCCTGCATGAATTCAATTAGCTAAGAAGGCCAGAGAAGAGAGAGAAGCCTTCAGTAAAGAATGATCAATAATTCATGGAAGATTAAACATAGATGAGGCCAATAATTGGAAGAATAATATTACATCCATTAATCAGTATAAANAAGGCCAGAGAAGAGAGAGAAGCCTTCAGTAAAGAATGATCAATAATTCATGGAAGATTAAACATAGATGAGGCCAATAATTGGAAGAATAATATTACATCCATTAATTAGTATAAAATATTTAATACAATGGTGTTACAAATAGGATAATCCAAATGCCTAAGGTAGGATTCGAATATACCAACCTGGAGGGACTCCAAAGCTAACTTGGTGTGGGAAAATAACCAATGGAGCTCACTAATGTAACCCCAGATCACTGAATCAGTTCACAACCAGTTAATTGATGTAGGTAGGTGAGAAAATGCACCCTACCTCCCTTAAATCATGCAAGCTGGTTGTAGGATGTCTGAGAGTGATCTAACTGATGGGAGTCAAAGAATAACTCGACATAACTGAACACCGACCATGGTCAAATGTTGGAGACTATTGGTGGCACTCAAAGGAGGTTTCTAAATTATAGGGATTTGTCTATGGATCTCTTAAACTCATGCATATAGGTGCAGTGAGTGGTAGGTGGACCCAAGGTGTGTCCCCATGTACTAATGAAGCAAAAATGGCCTCCTAAGCTAGGAAAAGGACAAATCGAAAAATAGATAGTGGTCAAAAGGGGACTAATTAATAATCCTAACACCCCCTTTAATCTGAACTTCAAAAAATTGAGCCCTAGAAAGTAGGAACAAAGGTCACCCTTACAACATAAATGCAAAAATATGACTACTTAACAAACCAAGGAAATGGGGAAAACCTCATGGGAAAAACCCCTCCTCAAAATAAGCAGGAAAACCAAAATCAAGCTTTCTAATCACGAGAAAAATTTCTTCTTGAATAAAAACTTGTGAATTTGTTTTTGCAAGTTACANTGGGAAAAACCCCTCCTCAAAATAAGCAGGAAAACCAAAATCAAGCTTTCTAATCACGAGAAAAATTTCTTCTTGAATAAAAACTTGTGAATTTGTTTTTTCAAGTTACATCTCTATGGAGTAGTAACATAGTGTCATGGTCTTTGTGTGCACTAGTTTCCTGGTATTGTGCATGTGAACCTCTCCACCTTCTTCAAATCTGATGACAGATAGGATAAGAAATTTTTCTTTTGACTCTTCTTTCTGGAGGAACAGTGATAAGATCCAATTTGTTTTTCGGTGAGAATAATTGTTGATCNCACCTTCTTCAAATCTGATGACAGATAGGATAAGAAATTTTTCTTTTGACTCTTCTTTCTGGAGGAACAGTGATAAGATCCAATTTGTTTTTCGGTGAGAAGAATTGTTGATCAGACCTTACTATCATGTAGCATCTCTCTGGGAGTTTGTAACACCTCTCTCGAAGAAGTGAATTTTCTTGACATGGCACAAGTCTCTCTTTTTGAAACTTGTATATTGTTATTCACATGTTAGATGAATCTACAGTCATGTTCCCAGCTATCTCAATAACCTTTTGACCCTACTTAGGCCTAGGATTGGGAGTAGGGACTGGATCTGGATCTGGCTCCAATTTAAATTCATCTTCTTTTCCATAAATTGATTTAACTTTGTCCTATGCTTTAGATTCTGAATCTGAATCATTACTAGAAACATTATCATATGCAAAAGGTTTAGGTAGGATGAATTTCCCTTCCCTTTCAAGTGGCAGCTGAGATGGAACTAGATCTGAGTATGGCATAATGTGTGAGAATTCATATGCCTTGGAGGCACGGTTTGAAACACCTTTCGTTATAAACTTCCTAGTTGAAATATTTGAGATCTCCACTGAGTTAGTACCAAATACTACTCTCTTTGGTGATCGATTATGTGTCATCTGGTATACAGATAACAAATTTGCATCTAAAGAGGAAACATAAAGTACTATATTCTTGAACACTCCATGCTCTAACTTGATTGAACCCTTTCCTTCATCTTGAATTTGAGTGTCACCACCCATGTGAATACTTAGACCTTCAACAAGTTATAATCAAGAGAATGATTCTTTGGATGCAACCATATGATTGGAGGCTCTTGAATCAATGAGGAAGGAATGTGATTTTGAAAAAATAGCCTTCAGTGGATGTAATCTCTCATCATGATCTTTATCCTTGTCTCTAGAGTCATCCTTCCTTGTGCCTTTAGGGAGGAAAACATTATTTTTCTCAAGGATTTTTGTCATCTAATATATGGTCTTCCTCTTACAATATTTCTCTGTATGGTTTCCTTTCTTACAATAAGAGTACTTTCCTTTATCAAACCTATGATTTTTTTCCTTATTAGAGCTCGAGCCTCTTCATTTGCTGGATCAAACTCTTATTTAGGTTCGAATTCAGTGTCCCTTCTTTATTTCACTTTATGCTTCCTCCTTGCTTGCTCATTCCTTGTCTCACTAGCTAAGAGATCTTGATTTGGAGAGGCTCTAATACATCCCATCTATATTATCTTTTCTTGTTCATATATTAGAGACTATGTGAAGGCATCAAGGGATGAAATTAACCAATTATGAGTAGACAGTCTCCCAAAGTGAAAGGTAGATACAAATACTGAGAATTGTGGGCCAAGTTTGCTCAGAATGGAGAGTGCCAACTATTCATCCTTCTTCTCAATCCCGTATTACTTGCATTGCATGACCAATGATTTGAATCTTGAGAAAAATTGTTATATAGTTTTGAAGTTACTCGAATGTAGTGTGACCATCCCATTCTCCAGAATATGTCCTCTGATCTCATCCTACTTTCCAAACAATGATTTTTTCTTATCCCATACTTATTTCATATTTTACAGTCTATCAAGATGGAACATTAGATCCCTAGATATGTGGATGCATATGAAACCAAAATCTTCATCGGGCTTATTCAGATACTTTGATTTTTCAAGATATTATTGGGGTTAGACTTCTTTTCCCATGGTGACCCTATATAGACCATTGTTGGACAAGACAATCTGGATATATTCCCTACAATCAAGTTAATTGAAGGGTATAAATATTTTAGGAGTCAGAGCTTCTAAATCCTCCATTTCAGAGCTTCAAGGACAACAAATTATTCAAGAAATATTTGAATGTACCTGCAAAAACACTACAACACGCTTCAATCCGCTATCAAGCCAGATCAAGAACTATCCACTTCAACATGTGCACTTTATCTTGGTGCATCGCACCCAGATAGACTTCTCTGGAAAAAATACAGAGGGAGAAAGGAAATAATTATAGGATTTATGTGGAACCCAATTGCTTCTGATACATCAATGGAAGTTTCTGAGGTTTGTTGCTGGCCTAAATACCTGCTCTGATACCATGTTAAATTTAATGAAGCATAGGATCTTTAGTCCTGCATGAATTCAAATAGAAAAGAAGGGTGTAGAAGAGAGAGAAGAATTCAGTAAACGCTAATCAATAATTCATGGAAGATTAAACACACATGAGACCAATAATTGGAAGAATAATATTACATATATTCATCAGTATGAAATATGTAATAAAACAGTGTTACCAATAGGAGAATTCAAATTCCTAAGATAGGATTCGAGTCTACCAACCTGGACTAACTTCAGAGCTAACTCGGTGTGGGAAAATCACCACTAGAGCTCACTAATGCAACTCTAGATAACTGAATCAATTCACAACTAGCTAACTGATGTAGGTAGGTGAAACAATGCACCCTACCTCCCTTAAATCATGCAAACTAACACTAGGATGATTGAGAGTGATATAATTGATGTGAATAGGATCATAACTAAACATAATTGAACACTGACTAGGGTTAACTACTGGAGACAGCTGGTGGTAGTGAAAGAGGGTTCCTAAATTATAGGGATTGGTTTGTGGAGCACGTAAACTCATACAGACAGGTGCGGTGAAAGGTAGGTAGACCCTAGGTATGTCCCCCATCCACTATTGAAGTTATAATGACCTCCTATGCTAGAAAAACGACAAATAGACTATGTGGTCAAAGGAGGATTAATTAATAATCCTAACATTTTCCACTTATGATAAATAAATGTTTTAAATCTTATTATAGAGAATTTACAAGAACATAATTGTTGAAAAGGTAGTTGTATTTATGGTTGAGAAGTTGGTTGGTATACGTATTGTAAGTTGTAAATACATGGAAAAAAAGTAAATAAGTTGTTAAAAAGCAGATTGTGTTTTTATTAGTTATTTGTATATTGAAAAAAATTGTATATTTAAATTGATATAAAAAAAATTCATTATAAAAATGTGAAAACATATAAAATTAATTATATTTAAAAATAATGTTTTTAATAAAAAATAAAATATTAATGACATCAAAATTAGATAATATTTTAAATATTTATTTCAATAAATAAAATTCAACATTTAAATTTTTTAAAATTACCACATACCATTTTTATAAAAAAATTCTATTATAAAACATTGTTTCTAATTTATACTATCTATGAATGGTATACCTCATACATATCTTCTTTCACCAATTAAAAATAATAATAATAATTCAAACATAAAATTTATTATTTTTTTAACTTAAAAAAAATTAAATCAAATTACAAAATTATTTAATTTTTTTATTTAAAAAAACCTCAAAACAACCATGGAAAGTTTTAAAATTTAAAAAAAAAAAAATCATAAATACTACCAAACCAACAAACGAAGAAGATGTTTTTTTTTCTTTGTAATGTTGCAAACTCTATTAAACATAGGAATCAAAAACTACATGTCCATGATGATTTTGGGGTGACCTTAGATAGTGGAACTACCACCCTAACCATTCAAAATTATAGACCCTTTCGGTATTATCATAATCATAGGAGACAAAAAATTAGGCATGTACTCCACTTTTTTGCAGTTTATCAAAGTATTTAACATAAGACTAAAAATTAAACTGTAACATAAATACTTGAAATGGAAATCCGATCCCAAGGGAGCCAGAACCTTCAAAGGAGTCATAAACACAAATTATGGAGGGAGAACCTCCTTTAGTATGGGGTAACCCCATCCTCCATCATCAGAGTTGGTAGAAGGATTTTTTACCGAAAGGGGAGAAGACTTGTCACTTGGTTCCTCACTGTCGCGAATGTGCTTAAACAAAGGTTTGACTGTAGTGGGGATGGGAAAAGGACCACTGGTATCCACCACCTAAACTAGAGAAAATCCATTTTCCATCGAATTTCAACTCGTAGCGGTGTCGCATCCCACGTCCGTGTTGTTTATTAGTCGCTTCCCGCTGGCTAGGCGCTTCCAGACAAAAGTAGCATCCAGACCATTGAGTCGGTTTTCTAGGTCTGCCAGCTGGGCTTTGGTCAAGAGAACTATGCTATGTAGAGAGCTACATTTTCCCGACATGTCTTCCATAAGATTTCCCATCTTATTTTTCATGATCCAGTAGTGGTTAATTTTCCCACCACCCCTACCAGTGGCTAGATGTTTGTTAACCAATCAAGCCTCCTAGTCATTGATAAAGGCTCAAACATGCATGGAGATTCTGGCCTTGTATCCTTCTTCCACCATCAAACTTAATCCATGCCGAGTTTTCCCCTGGCCATTGATTCCTCCTCTTGAGGTTCCACTTTCCCCTGTCCACTACTTCCTCTACTCAGGATGTTTGCAGTACTATTGCAAAATCGATAGAAAATTCAATCCTCTATGCTACAAGGAGAACCAACTAAGCGAAGCTGAGGAGGAAAACCAAAGACAAATACCATTGAGCATAACATAGATCCACTGAATTCTCCATCCTATGTCCATATATTTCCACCTTAACCAATTATGTTGTACAATCCCAATTCCCACACATTCCAAATCAACTGCCATCAAAACCAAAATTAATGGTGATGGTACAGGTTTGGCTCTCATCTAGCTCCAAAGGGGACGTTCTCACTTTCCCGCATTGAAGTTCTCAGGGGGGCAAGTGGGGAGTGAAAGGATCGAATATGCATGGTTCCAAGAAGACAACTCCCATAACTAGGCATTTTGCACTATCAATGGGACATGCAAGCACATGCATCCAGGTGGGAGAGATCCAAGTTTGCAATATCCTTGCATTTGAGGTTCAGTTTCGTGTCCATTGAACCATCCATCTCTCCTCCCCAAATAGGTAGGTTAGATTTGACCCCTTCATTATCTAAGTAATCAACGAGAGATTTAGATTTTTCCCTTACATGATGGAATTTGATGGCCTTGGCTTGGATTGGCTAACTCTCCATGTGTATGAGGCCTTGCTCTAGTCTCCAACTGGGTTAAATATTTGATATCTGAGAAACATTATATACTTTTGTATCCATTGATAGGATTAATTGTGAGTCCCCTTCTGCAATAAAAGGGAGAAGGTTTAATCTACTCTCTACAGATATTCCTTCCACCAATCCTTCAAGTTTCGTTGCATTGTTGGTTTCGTAGCGATGGCTCCCATAAACAATTCTAAAGATCTTGCCCATATGATTTATGATAGCCCCTCCAAATCCAACCTTTCCTAGATTTCCTTTAGATGATCCATCAAATTTGAGATTAAATACCACCTTTGGAGGTGGATTTCAACTATCAAGACTGACAATTTTAATTATAGTGACCCTGAGGGAAGAGGATGGAGGCCATTGAAGGAAATTCCAATTGGATAATATGTACCTCTCATTTGGGGTGGTGGGATAATCTGTATTAGTCCAATATTTTGTGAAAATGATTCCTTGAAGGTTACTGTTGATGATTTTCTAAATTTCTTCAGTGGATCTTCTTTTGTTTTCAAAGATTCTATGATTACACTCCTTCCAAGTGTTCCATACAATGAACCCCGGAGTAAGATCCCATAATCTATTAAGGATCTTTATTTGGAAGGGATTCTCATCCAACTACTGCAACATATCAATAATATTTCCCCTAACTATTTTTTTTTTGAATCTTTTTGTCGCAGATTCCCATAGTGCGTTGGTGAGATTCATAGAGTCCAGAAGGCGATTGATTGTATCCTCTTGGATGTTGCACAACATGTAGAGAGAAAGACCCTGGAATCCTTTCTTTAAGAGATTGTCCCAAGTGAGGATACACCAATGAGAGAGAATCTAAAGAAAAGAGGAAACCTTAGGCCAAAGAAGAGGGTTCAAAATTTTTTCCATAATGAGAACGGTTGCACCTCCAACCCTCTAGGGATAAAAACATAGCCTTCTTTGATAGAGAAATTACCTTTTGGAAGGTGCCCCCAATGGATAATATCTTGCCCGTGTTTAAATTTAGTTTTTTTTTTTTTTTTCCTGCCAAATGGTTCCCAGATGATATATCTCCATTGAGTGTGAACATCTATTGGGCTCCTTCCAAAGGCAAAGAGTGGAGACTTCCTCATTTTTTTCAGTACTATTTTACCCGAGCATTCTCATTTAATTTGATTGATTAAATTCATGTACATCTTGATCCAGAAAGAGGATTTTGAAGCTTAGTGGTTGCTACCACGAATCGTAGCTGAAGAGGGCATTATTCCCATCTATGATTTCCAGAACGTTATGTTCATGGATGAGGGCCCTTTGACTTTTGGTCTCTTTCCAAATCGAAGAGCATGTGAGATATTTGTCAAATTTGATCATATGGTTAGGGGCTATTTCTTGTCCATATTTTTTGTTCCAAAGTTTCTTCAAGTGTGTGTCATTCATGGATATCCATTTCCACCAGATTTTATCCGAGAGGGCTTGATTATTGATTTTTGGATCCTGGATCCCCATTCCTCCTCCCTCTTGGGGAGGAATACCTTTTTTCCAGATGATGAGGTCCCACCTAATTCTATTTTATCACACCTCCATAGGAAGGGTATTTGCATGTTTCTGAATTCCTTTAGAACCCATTTAGGAGAAACAATTACCGAAAAAAGGGACGGAGGTATGGATTGGAAAACATTTTTAATAGGATTGTATTAGTAGCCATGTTTAGACATCCAATGTTCCAAGAAGTGATACGACCTTCCAGCTTGTCTAGGAGTACCCTACAGGAGGATCTATTAATGGAGGATTCATACAAAGGGGATCCTAAATACTTTGAGGGAAGGGAAGAGATTGAGAACCTTAGATTTCTAGCAATGTTGTGTTGGGTTGTGACACCTATATTGAAGAATTATATATGTGACTTGTCTAGGTTAATAGTGGTTCTTGGAGCTTTGGAAAACATATCAAGAATGGATTTGAGGAGGCAAGATTCTTTGATTGAAGGGTTCCCAAATAAAAGGTTATCATCGACAAAGTGCTGGTAAACTTGGAGGGTGACCCATGGAGGAAAATCCCACAAAGAGAGCAAGAGGAAACAATGACATGGAGCACATGACCTAATCCTTATTCGATGAGGATAAACATAAAAGGGGAGAGAAGATCCCTTTGACAAAGGCCTTGGGAGGGTGAAAAGGTGGAGGAGGGAGAACCATTAAAAATTACTTAGAAGAAGGAAGAGGTGATGAGTGAGATGATCCATTTGCTCCACTTTTGGCAAAACCAAAAAACATGAAGCATGTTTTCAGCAAAGTCCATGTTACAGCTGATTTTACCACACATGGTGGATCACACATTTATGGCCTTCCCTTTCCCTCTGTAGACTCTTTATACCCCATGGACCATTTTTCTACCTTTGATGTTTCCAAGATAATCCCTAAAAACATGTCTTATTTGATATACGCAACTTTAAACCCATTTTCTCATATATACGTGGATTTGACCCTTAAACCTATGTACATCGGGATGTGTGCAAAAAGACAAGTAGTTTTGGAATTTTCCTTGATGTTGATCCGAGTCACTTGTCTCTTGGCCTTCCATATGCCTTGTGATCGCTCGGATTCGACCTTCCATTACCCCATTGAAGAGCTATATAAGGAACCCTTTAGATACATTGAAACGGGAGGAATTGAAGAGAAAGAAAACTATAGTCCATTGTTGCCGGAGCTTATATTCGAGTCTGCATCCCTTTGTCCCTTGGAGCACTTTGTGTTCTTCCCAAGCTTGCCTTTTTCTTGTGAGCTTGCTATCGAGAGATGGAGGATTGAAGTGGTGGAGGCCCAAGTGGGGGACTCAGTTTCTCCGATTCGCAGACGTGCCGACAGAGGTTGTCACTATTGTAATCTCGATTTTATATCAATAGAAATATCTTTTCCTATCCAATAATGTGTATTTAAATGAGTATTTGATCGATGGATGATTTTGAATGCTTATATGTTATTGATTATATATGCTAGATTAAGTCTAACACAATTATATATAGCATGCTTATCTTGTTTGTTGAATGTTGAGGAAGCAAATTGCTAATACAAGCAAGAATGGAAAAGCTCAATGGGGATCTATATCAACCGTCTGGAATAAGGTACGAATCAAGATCCCCTAGTGTTAGATGTTTGGTTTCTCTTGCATATAGGGAAGGATTGATTTCTAGAGTTAATATGTCTATTGTGGTACCCCAAGACATAGGAATTTCTCTCCGTAACAGAATTGGAGACTCCACTGGGGAGGTTCCTTGTTTTTCTTTGGGGTTTGGGGGCACAATGTGCTTGATATTCATGACTTGCTCTTTGTTTCTCCTTATTTTTGTGTTGCATTATATAGTATGTTCATCCATTGACACTCCCCTCTATTGGTTTGACCCTTGGCCTACTTTTTACTACTGTCTTCTTTGTATACGCAGGTTTTTGGCCAAAAGTCATGTACATACGCAGATTTTTGGCCAAAAGCCATGTATACATGCAGGTTTTTGGCCAAAATTCACGTATACATGTAGCTTTTTGGCCAAAAGTCGCGTATATACATGGTTATTCTTTAAACAGTCGCGTACATCCTCCCTTTTGGTGAGTTTGATGTTGTGGGAAGTTGTTGGGTGGGTTGTGAGTGTGGTTGGGTCTTCCTTGGGTCTAATGTTATCTATTGGATGCTTCTTTTGTGACCAGATACCGCTTTTTCATTGATTTTTATTTGAAAGTAGTTTTAGTCATTTATCCTTTTTGTTTTCCCATTAGTGCATTACTATTTTTTGTCTTGGTGTCTTGCTGGGCTTGTGTTTTATACTTGCTGCAAAAACTGAGAGTTTTAGATGACTTTTATTGCATTTTTCATTCTTTTATATTGAAAAATACAAGGTAGTTGCATTTTTTGCATATGGATTTGAGGAGGTACTTGCATTGGATTGCTTGGATGAGAGTTTTATTTAGGCTTTCATGTAGGAAGGATTGCATTGACATTCAGAAAGGAATATATATTTATGCATCTCATGTAGTGGAATACCCTATTTTTCATTTAACAAAAATTGCACTTAGCATTGTTTGTTATGGTGTGCATATTTACTTCACTGCTGAGTCATAACTTCATTAGTTGCATGACCATTTCTCTTTGAGTAATTAAAGCCAATTAAAATCAATGCATAATAAAATGAATTACACTCTTTTCTTTTATAGGGTGCACCAACAAGATTAGGTTTTAGGGTCTTGGAATAGTTCATTGTGAGTAAATTCTCCAAGACCACTAAACAACAACATGTATGTGTCTGTCCAGGTGAGAGTGTGAAATTCCTTGGTATAATTAGTGTTTCTCAGGATCCTCCTCTTACAAGGGAGTTAAGCACGAGGCAGTGTGAGTGGTTATTGATTGGGATGACCCCTAGTCATAACTGAGTAGCACCAGAGATATTTCTAGGATTGTATTCATATCTCGGGGCTCTTTCGAGAGTTTCAGGCTTTGCTACCTTGCCCATATGGTCAATCCCTTCTATGAATGTCTGCGTGAGCATTGATTATATTGAGGTGACCTTAGTTTACTTACCTAGGTTATCAAGGGGGTACTTCATAGGGGTTATTCTGCAAGTGTCCCGACCAAGTTGGGGTCGGACAACACAGTCTCTATATGCATTGAAGCTAAGGGCCACAATAATGGGTTACGAACCTTTGCTTGTTGTGTATGGGAGTCTCAAGCCTCTCCTAGGTGAGACATACCTACTTCATTCAGGACCTCACATATCCTCCCCTTGATTTTCTTGTATTTTTTGTTGTAGATTTTCTTAGGAGTGTGCTCTTTGTGCGCTAGTTGGCCTTTGGAATCGCGGTTACTTGAGTATATTTATGCTCTCTTGAGTTTGGGTCCTTTTATTTTCGGCATGCCTGGTAACCTATCGCCCGTCCTCAGTCTTAGTACGGACCCTGGTGTCAGACTTGGGGGCATCATAGCCCCTTACCGTGCTCACAGATTTGGGAATGGTCATCCTCTACTCCATTTCTGGAGGATTTTTATTCCCTTCGCTCGGTCTTTACACCAGTGGTCACCCTCACGGGGGTGGTAGTGGATGTGTGAACGTTGGGTTTCCACCTTACTTTCCTTTTTATGTACCATCGTTCATCGCATTGTTTTCTTTGGGTGCAGTTGTGATGATCATTCCTCCCTATATCCTATAGTTTGGATTCTTTATTGACTATTCTGGGTTGTTTTGGACTAATATGGTTGTCATGTAGGGTCCAGTTTTTGTACACTCTCTATGAGGTTTCGACCTCTTCGTTCCTATCATAGGTATTATGTCTAAACTAGCATATAGGTTAGGATATCACATCCACTTGCACTTATGCATTGCCTTATGACCATTCCATCTTAACCTTAGGCACGAACCCATTCCATGGTATCACGGAACCTTCATGTTGCTGTTAGAAGTGGTACTATGTGAATGGTAGAGGTTTTCTATATGTGGGTGTCCTAGTTATCTCCCTTTTGCATTTGGTACCTGTAATCTCCAAAAAAGTACACTGTCATTTTGGGTGATAGAATGGGTTAAAATTTTTATATCTGTGAGTCTTGTGCTTCAAAATCCAAAATTTTTGCTTTCGACAGTGAACTCAATCTGTGGAAGTTTACTTAACTACCGAAACAGGTCAATTTCGGCAGCTAAGATGGTTTGCCAGAACGGCCTTAACTGCCGAAAATGTTTCCATGTGTAAAAAACAAAATCCTGTGCTTTCGTACGCTCCAATGTCAAGTCATATGCCGTATTCATCTTCTGCAAATGACAAGGTTCTTGGCAGATTAATTTCTTCCAACATTAATGGTTGAAGTAGCTGGTTTTCAATTCCAAGTTCTTTGAAAACAGGTTGAAGTTATTATTCCATGAACAGCAATATTGAAAATACTAAGTCACGGGCCCTTTTTGAGCAATATGGCATCATACATATACTTACACTGCATGCATCCATTGTGGATTTGTCATGATATCGCATTATGATAAAAGAGTAGCACATGGCGCTATGAGAGCACTTCACAAGGGAGAGGGTAGCGTGGATGAGTCTACAATAATGTGCTCTGTTGATAAAATTGATTCTAGTCCTAGCAAAGATGCATATTACAGAAGTGCCATTTGCATGAAGGAAGTGAAGGACCTTAATGTTGCCAGGGACAGTCCAGATGTTTCTAGCAATGGCTTGTTGAATACGATTCAGACATTGGAAATGCCAATTGAACAAATAAGGTGAGATTTGTTAGGTCTACTGCTAATCCAGGAACATGGGAAATCGTTGCAATGAAGTGCAGGACTGAGGTTACATGCATTAACCATATAATAAGAAACATGTGAAGTGAAGCCTGAGTAGCTTCACGAATAGGATAAATCAGTTAATCACCAGAATATTAAGTGTATAATAGAACAGAAAGATCTTCTTTCTGCACAGGTCCGAAATTTATCCTCCCAAATGCTTTGAAGGTTAAAACTCCAATTGCTATGCCATGTGTTTATTGAAATATGCCTTGCTATTAAATGATTCTCGAATTCCCAGCTATGCTATGTCACATTGCTGCCATGTAGGGTTTATTCGTTGTTGAACCATAACTCAAGAGGAACTTTTTGCTGAAATCGCGTGATCTTGCGGGGAAATTTCGACATCCTTCCTGAGATCTAAATCCAAATCTAAAAGCACCAGTGGATATATTATGATCTGTAGATCAAAATCAACTATTTGAACATGCAAAATGGACATCGGACGGCTGAGAAAATTGATTTTTTCCAAAGGCAGTTTTTTTTTTAGGAATTCTACAGGTTTCGGCAGCTTAGGCGAGCCTCCAAGAGCTCATTAGCTGCCAAAAAGGCTGAATTTCGACAGCTAATGCGTGAAACTGGCAAAAGGCTTAGCTGCCGAAAGCCTGTTTTCATAGATCACTTAATATTTCGCCCAGATCTCGAATTTGTTTGCTGAAATGGCAGAAGGCTGATCAAAATGAATGAATTATAAATTGTTTTATCATTATCTACAGGAGTTTTGAGCTAGATCAAAGTGAAGTGGGAGTTTTGGCTAATTTGAAGCATCTTTTGAGGAAACACCTCTAAGATCAAAGTGCCACATCATCAAGAGCGTTTCTATTATGTTCCAATCAAAGTCCATCGAGCCTTGGAAGGCTAACTGCACTTCACCAACCACCAAGCACAAGAAAGGAGATCTTCATATCATCATTTCCTTGATTTTAGGGATCAGTCCCTATCTTTTTGCATTTACTGTCAGTTAGTGTTTTAGTTAATTAAACAGATCCATGCTTTTAGGATCTGAAAACTGTTTGTAAAGGCTTTAAAAGCCTAAGAACTCAGACTATTGAGGGGTTTGATTTTG
>LPNX011073595.1:0-38393 GCA_001517045.1 Pseudotsuga menziesii | reverse complement strand
TACTGGTTTAGTTACATTCCTTTTCTTCATCCATTTTTAAAGTATTTGCTGATTAATCAACTCTTGAGAGCACTGTTTTATTTGTTTACCATGCTGAATGTGTGAATGCTATACTCAGATTGAGTCATCCCATTGATCCACCCCTTACAAAAACACAAAAAAACATTGAATTCTTAAGTTACCAGGCATACCTAGCTTATAACCCTAGGTAGTTTCCTGGAGTGATAACAAAATGGCGCCGTTGCCGGGGAGCGAGTTGAGAAGCTGAACTTCCTGGGAGACGACATAGATCTACTCTTTGATGATAGACAAGGGGTAGACATTTATTGGTTATAATCATCTATCTGGCGACTCCATGAAGGACGAATTCAGTGGCGACTCCACAATATTCAGATGTCAAAAGCATTTGCTTCTCTTTTGGCTCGGAGGTTTGCACCTCTTGACTTTTCTTCAATTCCTGGTTTCCCACATGCAGTACCTGATATATCAGAATGGGGAGATTTTTTACCTATTTTCAAAGAGAAGAAAGATGATAATCCTGCTGAACACCTCCTCAAGTTTCATGAATGCATGGACCTATTAGATCTGCAGCATGAAGATGTTCGTATGAAGATGTTCATGTATTCGTTGTATGGTGATGCACGTGTATGGTATTCTTCTTTACCTCCTTCATGTATTTCATCTTTGAAAGACTTTCATAAAGCATTCAATGAGCGTTGCAAAAAGTTCTTTCCAAATGAGCTTTTATTTGATAATTGTTGTCAAGAATTTACCTTGCATAACAAGGCTGAATATGTAAAGAAGGAAATATCTCTCCATCATCTTTCTAATGATCTTCATGATACTGTGCCTTCTCATCAAGATAAACCACAAATGGATGATAAAGGAGCTGAAGATTCTCCTATTAATAGTATTTCTGTTTTTCATCAATCTGAAGAATTAGTTTCTTTAGATATCCATCATAGGGATCAGTTTTCATCTGAGGTTTATGAAGGTTTGGTTACTTCTGAAATACCAAGTGTCCACCAAAGAGATGATCACAAATGTATGCATGCTGTGGTTAAGGACACTCATAAAGAATATGTTGTTGTAGAGGATACTATTCATCATGATCAGGAGATCAGCGATTCACACTATCACAATCTTAGTGATGCTTTTGACATCATATCAAAAACATCTACTATTGTTAGTTGTCATGAAGATCAGACCTTTCTCTCTGGAAATTTTGAAGATGTTGAGCAGAGTGAAAAATTTGCAAGCGACATTTTGAGATCTGCAGAGATTGAAGAATACAGCCTACAATTTCCAGATTTGCAGGGACTGTCTAAACTTCAGTTAGAACACATGAACCATGATCCTGAATGCGTTGATGTTGTAGCAGCATATGTTATGAGCAGCCCATATTTTCCAGACTTGCAGAAAAAGGTAGATCACAGCACGTATGAAAAGAGTGATGGAGATGAGGATCTGAAAGGTCCAGATCATCAGTCCGTCTTATGTGTTTCCCCAACAGATCTCGAGCAGCCTGCATTCAACAATGAGATTATTAAAGGCAGTTTTCAGCATCTTTTTAATTTACAGTTGGATCAGCAGTCTAAAGAGGTATTGCTCTGTGATTTTGATGATCCTTTTGCTGACTATTTAGAGTCCATGAGCAGTATAGATCTTAAAATTTTTCTGCCAGAAGAAGATTGTCTTTATCCTCTGTTCAAACATCTTTTCTACATGATATGGCTTCCATTGTTGTTTGAGTCAAGATCAAAGATGCCTGTAAATCACAATTTGACATGGCTGCATTGGAAATCCAGTGCTACTTGATCATGCTGCTCCTATTAGTTAGTGTAGGAGTAGATAGGAAAATAAGCTCTTTTATGAGCATGTATATCATCTTCAGTTGATTGTTGAATAAGCAAAGCAGGCTGCATGTAAGCTACAGGTGGGATACAGGTTTGTAGAGGGATCAGTGTTAAAGACTTGATGACTCCATGCCCAATGCTAAAGGCTACTGGAACTACTTGGTTCTGGGATTCTTCGGAACCTCACTGGGAGGATTCCATCCCTGAGTAGGAGCCAGATTTTATCTCCCAAAAAGTACACCGTCATTTTGGGTGATAGAATGGGTTAAAAATTTTATATCTGTGAGTCTTGTGCTTCAAAATCCAAAATTTTTGCTTTCGACAGTGAACTCAATCTGTGGAAGTTTACTTAACTACAGAAACAGGTCAATTTCGGCAGCTAAGATGGTTTTCTAGAACGGCCTTAACTGCCGAAAATGTTTCCATGTGTAAAAAACAAAATCCTGTGCTTTCGCACACTCCAATGTCAAGTCATATGTCGTATTCATCTTCTGCAAATGACAAGGTTCTTGGCAGATTAATTTCTTCCAACATTAATGGTTGAAGTAGCTGGTTTTCAATTCCAAGTTCTTTGAAAACAGGTTGAAGTTATTATTCCATGAACAGCAATATTGAAAATACTAAGTCACGGGCCCTTATTGAGCAATATGGCATCATACATATACTTACACTGCATGCAACCATTGTGGATTTGTCATGATATCGCATTATGATAAAAGAGTAGCACATGGAGCTATGAGAGCACTTCACAAGGGAGAGGGTAGCGTGGATGAGTCTACAATAAAGTGCTCTGTTGATAAAATTGATTCTAGTCCTAGCAAAGATGCATATTACAGAAGTGTCATTTGCATGAAGGAAGTGAAGGACCTTAATGTTGCCAGGGACAGTCCAGATGTTTCTAGCAATGGCTTGTTGAATACGATTCAGACATTGGAAATGCCAATTGAACAAATAAGGTGAGATTTGTTAGATCTACTGCTAATCTAGGAACATGGGAAATCGCTGCAATGAAGTGCAGGACTGAGGTTACATACATTAACCATATAATAAGCAACATGTGAAGTGAATCCTGAGTAGCTTCACGAATAGGATAAATCAGTTAATCACCAGAATATTAAGTGTATAACAGAACAGAAAGATCTTCTTTCTGCACAGGTCCGAAATTTATCCTCCCAAATGCTTTGAAGGTTAAAAATCCAATTGCTATGCCATGTGTTTATTGCAATATGCCTTGCTATTAAATGATTCTCGAATTCCCAGCTATGCTATGTCACATTGCTGCCCTGTAGGGTTTATTCGTTGTTGAACCATAACTCAAGAGGAACTTTTTGCTGAAATTGCGTGATCTTGCGGGGATATTTCAATAGCATTACTAAGCTATAAATCCAAATCTAAAAGAACCAGTGGATATATTATGATTTGTAGATCAAAATCGACTATTTGAACATGCAAAACGGACATCAAACGGCTGAGAAAATTGATTTTTTCCAAAGGCATTTTTTTTTTAGGAATTCTACAGGTTTCGGCAGCTTACGCGAGCCTCCAAGACCTCATTAGCTGCCGAAAAGGCTGACTTTCGGCAGCTAACGCGTGAAACTGGCAGAAGGCTTAGCTACCGAAAGCTTGTTTTCACAGATCGCTTAAGATTTCGCCCAGATCTCGTATTTGTTTGCTAAAATGGCAGAAGGCTGATCAAAATGAATGAATTATAAATTGTTTTATCATTATCTACAGGAGTTTTGACCTAGATCAAAGTGAAGTGGGCATTTTGGCTAATTTGAAGCATCTTTTGAGGAAACACCTCTAAGATCAAAGTGCCACATCATCAAGAGCGTTTCTGTTATGTTCCAATCAAAGTCCACCAAGCCTTGGAAGGCTAACTGCACTTCACCAACCACCAAGCACAAGAAAGGAGATCTTCATATCATCATTTCCTTGATTTTAGGGATCAGTCCCTATCTTTTTGCATTTACTATCAGTTAGTGTTTTAGTTAATTAAACAGATCCATGCTTTTAGGATCTGAAAACTGTTTGTAAAGGCTTTAAAAGCCTAAGAACTCAGACTATTGAGGGGTTCGATTTTGGATGTAGTAGTCTGCTATTGTACTTAGCTTTCTTTATGCTAATACAGATCACATGTTTCTTTCAGCTTTGGTGTCAGCTTTCCATTTTCCTTTCACTATTATCTGTGTTATCTAGCTTTGAATGGTTTCTTTTCCATTATTTAGCTCATAGCCTGATGTTAGTTTCTTGAATGTCTCTTGAGCCCTACTCTGTACTGGTTTAGTTACATTCCTTTTCTTCATCCATTTTTAAAGTATTTGCTGATTAATCAACTCTTGAGAGCACTGTTTTATTTGTTTACCATGCTGAATGTGTGAATGCTATACTCAGATTGAGTCATCCCATTGATCCACCCCTTACAAAAACACAAAAAAACATTGAATTCTTAAGTTACCAGGCATACCTAGCTTATAACCCTAGGTAGTTTCCTGGAGTGATAACAAAATGGCGCCGTTGCCGGGGAGGGAGTTGAGAAGCTGAACTTCCTGGGAGACGACATAGATCTACTCTTTGATGATAGACAAGGGGTAGACATTTATTGATTATAATCATCTATCTGGCGACTCCATGAAGGATGAATTCAGTGGCGACTCCACAATATTCAGATGTCAAAAGCATTTGCTTCTCTTTTGGCTCGGAGGTTTGCACCTCTTGAATTTTCTTCAATTCCTGGTTTCCCACATGCAGTACCTGATATATCAGAATGGGGAGATTTTTTACCTATTTTCAAAGAGAAGAAAGATGATAATCCTGCTAAACACCTCCTCAAGTTTCATGAATGCATGGACCTATTAGATCTGCAGCATGAAGATGTTCGTATGAAGATGTTCATGTATTCGTTGTATGGTGATGCACGTGTATGGTATTCTTCTTTACCTCCTTCATGTATTTCATCTTTGAAAGACTTTCATAAAGCATTCAATGAGCGTTGCAAAAAGTTCTTTCCAAATGAGCTTTTATTTGATAATTGTTGTCAAGAATTTAACTTGCATAACAAGGCTGAAGATGTAAAGAAGGAAAGATCTCTCCATCATCTTTCTAATGATCTTCATGATACTGTGCCTTCTCATCAAGATAAACCTCAAATGGATGATAAAGGAGCTGAATATTCTCCTATTAATAATATTTATGTTTTTCATCAATCTGAAGAATTAGTTTCTTTAGATATCCATCATAGGGATCAGTTTTCATCTAAGGTTTATGAAGGTTTGGTTACTTCTGAAATACCAAGTGTCCACCAAAGAGATGATCAGAAATGTATGCATGCTGTGGTTAAGGACACTCATAAAGAATATGTTGCTGTAGAGGATACTATTCATCATGATCAGGAGATCAGCGATTCACACTATGACAATCTTAGTGATGCTTTTGACATCATATCAAACGCATCTACTGTTGTTAGTTGTCATGAAGATCAGACCTTTCTCTCTGGAAATTTTGAAGATGTTGAGCAGAGTGAAAAATTTGCAAGCGACATTTTGAGATCTGCAGAGATTGAAGAATACAGCCTACAATTTCCAGATTTGCAGGGACTGTCTAAACTTCAGTTAGAACACATGAATCATGATCCCGAATGCGTTGATGTTGTAGCAGCATATGTTATGAGCAGCCCATATTTTCCAGACTTGCAGAAAAAGGTAGATCACAGCACGTATGAAAAGAGTGATGGAGATGAGGATCTGAAAGGTCCAGATCATCAGTCCGTCTTATGTGTTTCCCCAATAGATCTCGAGCAGCCTGCATTCAACAATGAGATTATTAAATGCAGTTTTCAACATATTTTTAATTTACAGTTGGATCAGCAGTCTAAAGAGGTATTGCTCTATGATTTTGATAATCCTTTTGCTGACTATTTAGATTCCATGAGCAGTATAGATCTTAAAAAATTTCTGCCAGAAGAAGATTGTCTTTATCCTCTGTTCAAACATCTTTTCTACATGATATGGCTTCCATTGTTGTTTGAGTCAAGATCAAAGATGCCTGTAAATCACAATCTGACATGGCTGCATTGGAAATCCAGTGTTACTTGATCATGCTGCTCCTATTAGTTAGTGTAGGAGTAGATAGGAAAATAAGCTCTTTTATGAGCACGTAGATCATCTTCAGTTGATTGTTGAATAAGCAGAGCAGGCTGCATGTAAGCTACAGGTGGGATACAGGTTTGCAGAGGGATCAGTGTTAAAGACTTGATGACTCCATGCCCAATGCTAAAGGCTACTGGAACTACTTGGTTCTGGGATTCTTCGGAACCTCACTGGGAGGATTCCATCCCCGAGTAGGAGCCAGATGTTATCTCCCAAAAAGTACACCGTCATTTTGGGTGATAGAATGGGTTAAAAAATTTATATCTGTGAGTCTTGTGCTTCAAAATCCAAAATTTTTGCTTTCGACAGTGAACTCAATCTGTGGAAGTTTACTTAACTACAGAAACAGGTCAATTTCGGCAGCTAAGATGGTTTGCCAGAACGGCCTTAACTGCCGAAAATGTTTCCATGTGTAAAAAACAAAATCTTGTGCTTTCGCACGCTCCAATGTCAAGTCATATGCCGTATTCATCTTCTGCAAATGACAAGGTT
Organism: Pseudotsuga menziesii; assembly: GCA_001517045.1. NCBI lineage: Eukaryota > Viridiplantae > Streptophyta > Pinopsida > Pinales > Pinaceae > Pseudotsuga > Pseudotsuga menziesii. The sequence goes on along the minus strand of LPNX011073595.1, from coordinate 31,897 downwards.
CTTGGCAGATTAATTTCTTCCAACATTAATGGTTGAAGTAGCTGGTTTTCAATTCCAAGTTCTTTGAAAACAGGTTGAAGTTATTATTCCATGAACAACAATATTGAAAATACTAAGTCACGGGCCCTTTTTGAGCAATATGGCATCATACATATACTTACACTGCATGCAGCCATTGTGGATTTGTCATGATATCGCATTATGATAAAAGAGTAGCACATGGTGCTATGAGAGAACTTCACAAGGGAGAGGGTAGCGTGGATGAGTCTACAATAAAGTGCTCTGTTGATAAAATTGATTCTAGTCCTAGCAAAGATGCATATTACAGAAGTGTTATTTGCATGAAGGAAGTGAAGGACCTTAATGTTGCCAGGGACAGTCCAGATGTTTCTAGCAATGGCTTGTTGAATACGATTCAGACATTGGAAATGCCAATTGAACAAATAAGGTGAGATTTGTTAGATCTACTGCTAATCTAGGAACATGGGAAATCGCTGCAATGAAGTGCAGGACTGAGGTTACATACATTAACCATATAATAAGCAACATGTGAAGTGAATCCTGAGTAGCTTCACGAATAGGATAAATCAGTTAATCACCAGAATATTAAGTGTATAACAGAACAGAAAGATCTTCTTTCTGCACAGGTCCGAAATTTATCCTCCCAAATGCTTTGAAGGTTAAAACTCCAATTGCTATGCCATGTGTTTATTGCAATATGCCTTGCTATTAGATGATTCTCGAATTCCCAGCTATGCTATGTCACATTGCTGCCCTGTAGGGTTTATTCGTTGTTGAACCATAACTCAAGAGGAACTTTTTGCTGAAATCGCGTGATATTGCGGGGAAATTTAGATATCCTTCCCGAGCTCTAAATCCAAATATAAAAGCACCAGTGGATAGATTATGATCTGTAGATCAAAATCAACTATTTGAACCTGCAAAACGGACATCGGACGGCTGAGAAAATTGATTTTTTCCAAAGGCATTTTTTTTTTAGGAATTCTACAGGTTTCGGCAGCTTAGGCGAGCCTCCAAGAGCTCATTAGCTACCGAAAAGGCTGACTTTCGGTAGCTAACGCGTGAAACTGGCAGAAGGCTTAGCTGCCGAAAGCCTGTTTTCACAGATCGCTTAAGATTTCGCCCAGATCTCGGATTTGTTTGCTGAAATGGTAGAAGGTTGATCAAAATGAATGAATTATAAATTGTTTTATCATTATCTACAGGATTTTTGAGCTAGATCAAAGTGAAGTGGGAGTTTTGGCTAATTTGAAGCATCTTTTGAGGAAACAGCTCTAAGATCAAAGTGCCACATCATCAAGAGCGTTTCTGTTATGTTCCAATCAAAGTCCACCGAGCCTTGGAAGGCTAACTGCACTTCACCAACCACCAAGCACAAGAAAGGAGATCTTCATATCATCATTTCCTTGATTTTAGGGATCAGTCCCTATCTTTTTGCATTTACTGTCAGTTAGTGTTTTAGTTAATTAAACAGATCCATGCTTTTAGGATCTGAAAACTGTTTGTAAAGGCTTTAAAAGCCTAAGAACTCAGACTATTGAGGGGTTCGATTTTGGATGTAGTACTCTACTATTGTACTCAGCTTTCTTTATGCTAATACAGATCACAGGTTTCTTTCAGCTTTGGTGTTAGCTTTCCATTTTCCTTTCACTAATATCTATGTTATCTAGCTTTGAATGGTTTCTTTTCCATTGTTTAGCTCATAGCCTGATGTTAGTTTCTTGAATGTCTCTTGAGCCCTACTCTGTACTGGTTTAGTTACATTCCTTTTCTTCATCCATTTTTAAAGTATTTGCTGATTAATCAACTCTTGAGAGAACTGTTTTATTTGTTTACCATGCTGAATGTCTAAATGCTATACTCGGATTGAGTCATCCCATTGATCCACCCCTTACAAAAACACAAAAAAACATTGAATTCTTAACTTACCAGGCATACCTAGCTTATAACCCTAGGTAGTTTCCTGGAGTGATAACAGTACCCATGCTATGATTCCTCTCTTAGTTATGGGAGTCCTTTTTAGTCTCGCCATTTCCTTGAGCAAGAGCTTCATACTCCTCTTGAACTTTATGCTGACCTTTCCCCCGGGACTCCCTTGTATATGTCAAGTTGTAATTGCATTATCATGAGTTTTTCTAGCCTTATTGAGCCTTATGCTGGCTTCCCTAACTTTTATTATCAACCATATAGCCTGATCTTGTCTCATGTCTAGCCATGCAGAGCCATTTTACATATCCTTTTCAGCTTGATGCCCCATCTTTTACCAAGAGGGGTCTTTCCCCCGAGTGTCATTATCATACATGTGTGTCCTTGCATTGAGCATAGGTATGTTCCGCTGCTTGGAACTAGTTTGTTTGTCCCTTGACACTCGTCTCCTCCTATTTTGTAACTATAAAGCACATTTATTCTTTTTCAAGCTTTTCAAAATATTTGAAAAAGTACAAAAAAATAAAAAAACCAAAAAATCAAGACAAGAAAATATGTTATCTTTGGTAGCAGTCGAGTTGTGTTGCCTTCGAATAGAGCACTATATATCACATCCATTGGTCGGGTTAATAGTTTGACTTTAGGAGATGTACTTGTTTCTCTGATTTTACCTCCACCAACTGGTTAAGCTTCCAATCCCTATGGAGCCTCCGTTGATGCCTCCTATGTCACAGAGATGTCCCAGTTTTGTATATCGAGTTTATGCTGCCTAAATTCAGTCACCGTTTGCCTTTATGCTATTGTTTGAAGGAAGTTGAAACCTGAGTTAGCCATTCCTTAGTTATCTTGACTTTCCATGTCGGCCATTCCCGGTACAGTTACTAGTTCATGCACATTATGATCGAGTCCTTCCACATTATACTGCTTTGCTGAGTACCTCGTGTTGGATGATGGGGGATGCCTTAATGCCCTCCTTCTAGTGGATTTCATCCCATCGACTTCAAATCATTTATTCTGGGATAGGAATCTAGAGTCAGTTTTGAGTGCCTTGAGACTTGCAGTTATCAATGGTAGGTTCTCTCGCCATCGACAATTTTTTGGGAATACATCAATGTCCCATGATCGATGGATTCTCTCAAGTGTTTGACCTCAACAGATTTATTCACACTTGTTAGTTTACACTCTAGTACCTTGATTCCCATTTTCATTATTGATGGGTGATCTCGCATCTGTTAACAGTATACATCAATGGTCGGTAATCAGACAATGGACTACTATGTTCAAACTCGACACCTCTACTAACATAGTAGGACATGTACTCATAGAGGTTTTTGTAGAAGCCCTTCCAGACTAGTGGCATCTCATATATGCTACCTCCTTGATCGTGCTAGTGTTCATGAGATTTCAGCTCTCGTGACTTGATTCCAATATATGTCAGATATTTCCAGCCATTATGGATATCTTGATCTGTTATATATCTTCAACCTACATGGAGATCATGATCCTTTGTATATCTTCATCATGGAGATTTTGATATCTCTATATTGTACGTGGCGATGACCACACATGTCATATTTTGTATCATGCCTATGCATAGCCATCGTACTCTTATGTATCTGGAACTGCTACATCTACTTGTAGTTATGTGCAGAGTTTTGATCATTGTATTGCATTGATTGGATGGTTGGTTCTTCCACTGAGCTCTTCATCACTCCACTTCTAGGATGGACTTATAATGTATTTCGGCCATTGTATGACCCCTCTGACCTCACACATTAGGGGGCATCTGTTACAACTAATTTTACCACACATGGTGGATCACACCTTTATGGCCTTCCCTATCCCTCTGCATACTCTTTAGACCCCATGGACCATTTTTGTACCTTTGATGTTTCCAACATCATCCCTTAAAACATGTCTTATTTGATATACGTGACTTTTAAACCCATTCTCGCATATATACGTGGATTTGACCCTTAAACCCACGTACATCAAGATGTGTGCAAAAATCCAAATAGTTTTGGAGTTTTCCTTGATGTGGATCTGAGTCACTTGTCTCTTGGCCTTCCATATGCCTTGAGATCGCTTGGATTCGACCTTCCATTACCCCATTGAAGAGCTATATAAGGAACCCTTTGGATACATTGAAAGGGGAGGAATTGAAGAGAAAGAAAACTATAGTCCATTGCTGCCGGAGCTTATACTTGAGTTTGCATCCCTTTGTCCCTTGGGAGCACTTTGTGTTCTTCCCAAGATTTCATTTTACTTGTGAGCTTGCTATCGAGAGATGGAGGATTGAAGTGGTGGAGGCCCAAGTGGGGGAATCAGTTTCTTCGATTCAGAGATGTGCTGACAGAGATTGTCACTATTGTAATCTTTGTTTTATATCAATAGAAATATCTTTTCCTATCCAATAATGTGTATTTAAATGAGTATTTGATCCATGGATGCTTTTAAATGCTCATATGTTATTGATTATATATGCTAGAGTAGGTCTAACACAATTATATATAGCATGCTTGCCTTGTTTGCTGAATGTTGAGGAAGCAAATTGCTAATACAAGCGAGAGTGGAAAAGATCAATGGGGATCTACATCAACCATCCGAAATGAGGTACGAATCGATATCCTCTAGTGTTAGATGTTTGGTTTCTCTTGCATCTAGGGAAGGATTGATTTCTGGAGTTAATATGTCTATCGTGGTACCCCAATCCATAGGAATTTCTCTCCATAACAGTCCCACTCATATTGTCGAAATATTTTGAGAGATCGAGTTTGAGGAGCATACCAGGGGATTTGATAGTTTTTAAGGAATGGATGATTTCATGCACTAGGATAATGCCATCAAGGATTTGTCTTCCTTCCATGTAACCAGGCTATTCCATGGAAATAATATTAGGGAGGAGGGGTTTCAGGCGATGGGAAATCACCTTCGAAATGATCTTGTAAATGACATTGCAGTTGGATATGGGGAAAACAATACTAGGGTGTGAAGCACCAATTTCTTTTGGAATCAGAGTGAGATGAGTGGATTTAAGGGACGAAATGACCCATTTATTTTGACAATATTCCTCCACCAAATCTAGAACCTTTGTTTTCATCATATCTCAGAAATGATGAAATAATTTGATTGTGAAGCCATCCGGACTGGGAGCCTTACATTCGTCCATGTGATTAACAACTTCCTCTACTTACTGCGTGCTAATTGGATGAATTAAGGATGTGTTATTCTTCGCAATTAGAAGGGAGGGTATATTTTGTGTTACCTGAGTGATGGTATCCCCACGTGAAGGATTAGGTTCAGTGAGAATATCACTGAAGTAAATTGTTAGCTCTCCTTCCATATCTGTGTGCTCCTCCAAAACCTCTCCATCCTCATAATGGAGTTTGACAATTATGTTTTTTATCCTATGTTGAAAATTTTATCAGTGGAAGAAGGTGGTGTTTCTTTCTTGCTCTTTTATCCAACTCACTATGGACTTTTGTCTCCAGATAATTTCCTCCTGCTCACATCTCTGTCTAGCTAAGCTAGGTGGTCTGTTTCCTTGGTTTTAATGTCCTCATTATAGCCTTGTTTCATCAGGTGGAACTACATTTTTTCCAGTTCATCCTGAATCACCTTTTTGTCTTGGAAGATGTAGCCAAAGGTGGTGTGGTTCCATCGTCGGAGGTTGGCTCTAAGTTTCTTCAACTTTTTATGCATGATGGGTATTTTTTATTTTCCTTCTACTTGCATGTTAGTCCACCACCTACTGAGTGTATCAATGAAGGAGGGGTGTGTGTGCAAGAATTTTTTGAATTAGAAAGGATTATGAAGGGGGGTTCCTATGTTGTTCCATGAAAGGGAGATAGGCCAATGGTCTGAACCTGTAGTGGGGAGTATAGGTTCCTCAAGGATCCCTCCCAAAGTGAAGATGCATTTAGTGGCTAGGAAATGGTCTAGGAGTTTGGAAATATGGTGAGTCCATCCCCTTTTATTATTCCAAGTGAAGAACCAGAGGAAGTATGAAGATCCACAATGGCACTATTAGTTGTGGTGGTTTTGAGGCATGGTCCTCATTGGAGATATTTTTTCAAGCCTCCTTTTTTTCCTCTATAATACTGATCATCTTGAATTTTCCTCCAATGATAATGGGTCGGTTAGGGTGCTCCAGGGTGAACCATTCAAGGAATTATAGGAGCTCTAGTTTATGACTATCCAATTAGGGTCTGTAGAAATTTAGAAGATGACCCCTTTTATTAGTTCCTACTAGGTGAAAAAAAGCAGAGATGGAATGAATCGAGGAAGCTAGGATGCTAAGGGAGGTGAGAAGAGGGTTCCAGCATATGTAAATACCCTTTGAGGGTCCTCTAGAGTCATTAGTGATACTTTGGATTCCCTTCCAAATCCTAGTCATCCACTTAAGAGTGGGTTCGGTGGTGCATTTAGTTTCATGGATGAAGATAATGACTGGTTTTTTTTATCTTCTGCTTCAACATTCTTTGTTTTGAGGATCCATTGAGACCTAGTGACAATTCACAAGATGATCTTCATGGGATAATCGGTGAAGAGGTGGATAAAAACTCTATGAGATGATCATATTTCCCTGATTCTACAAGTTTGGTTCCCAGTTGATTTAGTCTATGTAGATCCATTTTCTATCATCTCCTTTTTTATCATGTTTGAATTTTTGTTTGTCCTTCTAGGGAGGGTTGTGAAATCCCAACTTTTTTGGGATTTAGATTTGGCTATATTTTCCTGCAGCAACTGGATTTGTTGAGCTAGGATGGAGACACATGTTTTCCTGGTACATGCGTCTTCCATTCCAAGCAGATCAAGTTCACCCAGATCCATTTCTCACATCTCTTCATCCATAAGAATATATGGGTTGTGGTCATTCATCAGTTCCTAAGGATCTATGGCACTTGAAGTTGGATTCTGCTACATGGCAATTTCACCATTTGTAATATTGGATGGGTGTCATATATCTTCAGAGTTATCATTAATTTTTTGTTGAGATTTCTTCTTTTGAGGCTCTGATTGGTTGAGACTTTTTTTGAAACTCTCTAGGCCCCAATCTGAGTCTAGGTTTTTCGGTTATCCTACTAGGACTACAAAGTTGTTGCTCATGGTTGTGCATTCCTATTTGGTTTTTTTAGATCCAGTTTTTGGGGATTTCTTCTTTTTTCCCTCATTTTTGGGAATCCTTCAGCATCATTTTCCTCCTCCTTACAATTCTCAGAGAGCACTTTGTTTAGTGGGACTTCCCTATACAGATGGCCATGTTCGTGGAATTTTCAACATCTAAAAGGTACATGTTCATAATCTAAGGGTTGAATACAGTATAAATATTCATGAGTTAGGCATATGGCATCTGGAAGGGATTTGGTAATGTACATGTAGACGTGGATCCTAGAACATGAAGTGTACTTGCTCATATTTGTTTGAACACCATTATGAACAAATATCCCCAATGTATTCCCTATTTATTTAAGGGTTTCCTCATCCGATTATTCCTATGGAAGTGAGTACATTCATATCCAAATAGGATCCCATGATAAGTCTTCTTTGTTTGGGATGAATCTTTCTACCAAGTTCCTTAAGTAAAAACCCGCGGTGTTGAAGAAGTACAAACATCCATCTTCAACGTTTGATTTTTCATCCAGATGGTGGAAGATAATACTGAAGAATCCCTTCGAGCCTAGTTGAAGGTCATAATGGGCCTTGGGTTTCCATTTTGCAACTATCCACCCTTTGAGGGCTTGTTTAGTGGGCCAAAAACCAATGAAATTTCCTATGAGAGCATGGTCCTTCATTTTTTGCACCTTAATGTTTTTTCTTTATGCCTAGATATCGAGGCATGGACGATCCTCTATATGAGAAATGCAAGTATTTTTTCTAGGGTGGCCTCCATCAAACTGAGATATTCCCTGAGTGCGATTTTCATTTTTCGATGAGTCTCCCATAGGGATGGGTATTTCCTTAGATCTGATTTTTAGTGAGGAAATGGAGCCCATGGCTGGATTTTCATTCATATCTTATGCTTCAGGGTTTAAATAGGGGGGGAATTCAACCCCTCCCTTAGCTACCACCATTGATTTGCTTCAGGGTCTCCATACTATCAACGAGCATCCAGGGTGATCCGATGATACTGAGAAGGGACTGAGTAACGACCAAAGCAAGCCCTAGTATAAAACCCTAGCTGCTCTTCTGTTCCATTCTTCCATAGGAATTTTTCAGGAAGAAATAAAATTACAAAGGTAGGAGTTTCCTTTTATAATACTCGTCATATAAAAGTACAACAATTTTTTTTACCAAGCCCTTCCATAATGAAATTGACACTTGTTTTGTAACTTTGCAATTGAAGGGATACTCCAATTTTTGTTTGTCAATTTTTTTGATGATTGGAAATAACCCATTCAGTATCAATAAAGAAAAATTCCAATTATTTTATCAAAATGAATTTGTACCAAGGAACATGAAGCTAGGAATGTTAATGTTTTGATTAATAATGAAGATATTCTAACTTTGAAAAATTCAACAATAATTTTTTGAATACTTGAAACATTGAATCGAATTATCCACATAAAACATTCATCCACATGAGATAAGATATACTCCAGGAAAACCCTCTTAATACAGAGGATGAAAACAAACAATTGTTTATGAGTATAATATATAGATTTGTAGAGAATGATTTACATCACAATATAAGATTCCCCAATAAAAGAGAACAAAGAGAAATATAGATAATAATCAGTTGTAATCAATGTAATGAACTTGACATATTCCTAGCATATTAATAACAAGACCATTACACTTCCATGCAAACAAGGGAGAATGGTTGCATGCCATTTATGCACCAATGCATTACAATTTTGAATTTCCTTCTTGGAATAATCAATACATGCATTGAAACCATCCTCATTCACAACTAACGTGTCATACCTTCAATCATGGGCATTGATTAGTAGTTGACTTATTTGGAGTGAACTCAATCTCTAACTGAATATTTATCACTTAGTTAACACGCTAACTTAAGTGTTATGGTGATTAACTTAAGTGTCATCCATGCAAAACATTTTATTTATTTCTTGTTATTATCTTTTCATGGAATACATTAAGCTTCTTAATTAATTAACTTAATGCATACATTAATATTCCAACTGATGCTTTAACTAAAGCATTCATTGAATTTAAATTCATATTTAACTAAAGCTTTATATCTTGAGTTCATCCGGTCTTCTGCAAAGGAAATTCAAATTCACTTTTCTTATTATCTCTTTATTGCTTATTTATTTATCTTATTGCATGGTCTATGTGTTAACATTTATTCATAATATCATAATATACTCATAAGAATTATCAATGTTATGATCATATATATTACTCTCGGACCATATAGTAATATGATAAAGTAATTCACTCTATAAGCGAGAAGTCTCTAGAAAAGACTTCGTAGTTTTATCCATCTCGAATGACCATGGTTAGTAATATATCACATAACATTTACCTCTATGCCTAGAGGTCCACCTCAATGGGTATCCATTCTCTGGATGAATGTATGACGATCATAACTTGATACAAACCACAAGATCATCTCCATAATTGGAGATACATCTCATAGGGTATCGTCTATGAGAATCAAAATGACTTGATACAAACCACAAGTACCGACTTGATACAAACCAAAAATATACAATATTGATACAAACCACAAGAATTTACAGTACAGGCATCACCACCTCAATCATATGAGGATATAGATATGACTTGATACAAACCACAAGTCTGCAGAATGACTCCTAATGTTGTACGCTCAACAAGGAACACTCACTTAATGCAAGAACCGAATCAACATTAGATAAATAAATAGTCATTCTGACATTAGCATCAACCACTATTACCTCATGCCAACAAAAAATATGTATCCCCTTTATCTATAACATAACAGTATCAAACGTCCTTCTCGATATTGATTAAAAATGTGATAAATTATTGAGTGTTTGGACATAAAATTGAGACATGGATCCAATTTACAGTAAAATTTAATATATTTAAAATTTATAATAGTTTTTTTGTCAAATTTATAATGTAGAAACTATCATTTTATTATAAAATTTAATATGTGAAATCTTCATTAATCTTCACAATCATTTTGATAAAATTTAAAAAATTATATAAAATCTACATATTGTTATTATACAATGTATGAAACTAAACTTATATTTAAACCTTAAAACATTTAAAATTAAGTATAAATGTTAAATTCAATATGTCACTCAATCCTCATTCTCACTTTAACTATGACAAAGTGATTAAAAATTAACCCATAAAATATTGAGGCTATAACAAGTAGTAATCATGCAGCCAAGCATTAATTGCAATCACTTCTCGTAGGTTGGTACCAAATAGCTAATTTGAGAGCTATTATTTCTCAAACCCAAACCAATCTAGATGTAAGATAAATTAGATATTGTATTAATAGTGAATGCAATCACACATTGCAATGATTTATAATTAATTGATTCAAGTGATTTGAATTCGGGAATCGAGATTAAGAACTATGCTTAAAATAGTTATTGGAATTTAGAAATTATGTGATTATGTGAAATTTGAAAATTAAGTGGTTTTAATCTTTTAATTTTTTAATATGTTTGTTTCAAACTCCTCTACCCTTAATTAGGTTGCTTCCATGGTCACCATTGATTCTAGAGTCTATTCCAATATCATGTTCCTACTTTGTTTAAAGTTTTAATACATTCTAGAGTTATGGTAGTTGGATAGGGGGGAAATATCATGCCGAGGTTTAGGTTTCTCAGAGCTTCAATAGAGGGGAAGGGGAAGAATCTAATGTAAGGATTCAGGTAGATTTGATCTTTAATAGGGGGGAATAGGTAATGTAAAATTTTAGCAAACGAGAGAAATGGATAGTGGGAAGTCAAGGGGAATAAGTGTCATAATCATTTATATGTCCAAGTAAAGAGTCATATGTCTAACTCCAAACACTCTAGGACTACTACTTTGTTACCGAATTAGAAAATATTTACAGTTTACTTAAATTTATCTTGGTCTAACCCTTTATATATTATTTATTCACATTAGTTCTAGCTATGAAGAATAATAATAATGTTACCTTACTTAGGTATACTTGTTTCTACTTTTTCTAGTTATCTGATACCTAATATACAAGTATTGTCTTCTTCCAATTAGAAATCTATATCTTTAGGGGGATGCAAGGTAAATTCACCTACTCTCAAAGGGTACTCAAACAACGTGTATAAATTTGGTAATTAGGCTACAATACCCTTGAAAGAAAGATATTTTTTTTCTTCGACTCTAAATTAAATCTTTTACATTACTTATATACCCTTATGCCTTGAGTAACTAAAGAGATGATAAAGAGAAATATTTCTTCAAACCATTCCTAAGTAAGGGTATTACCTACATAACCACTCTACTATATAGATAGCTAGTGATTTTTCCTTGGCCTGCTATCGTCAATTGTTTCTCTAGGAATGACGCATATAAGATAGCATAAACCATAACATAGTGTAAACCATCACCACCTCACATGGAAAATTTTGTATAAGGTCCTTATGACTATCAATACCCAATATTTATTTTGTTAATTATCTTACAAAAAAATGATCGAAAACATTCAATTCTAGCAACACTACTTCTATGTACAGTAATTTAACTATGGATTCTTGGGTTATTTAACTAGCTCGGATTAAAAATAGCATTGCTTATTAAAAAATATAGAGTTTAAAAATACACATTTTGACACTATCTTGAAGAATATGATTACATTACTTTTAATATGTAATGACCCTTGGAAACTCTAGTCTTAATTCCTGTAGATTGTTTAAACTATCTGACTTATAGGTTTCCACTAGTACCTTAACTATGTCATTAATATTGCTGAAAGAATTCCTTGTAGTTGTAAAAGTAGATCTGAGTCTAAACTTCTTGAATACTGTGAATGAGATCTGGATCTATAATTTTGTCAAAAACATTGTGGCCATACTATTGTAGGTTTTTATGGCATATTTTCCCAAGCATACCTTGTTTCCTTTGAAGTTTTAGTTAAATGTTTTTCAAGGTATTTCAATTAAAATACTCATAGGGAATTTATCAAATAAAGAGAAATCATTTATGAAATACAATGAGAAACAATCATAACATTTGTTTGATGTTCAAATCAAATAGTTCCTAATTCCATTTATAGAGAAACAGCCCTACATACATTGAATATTCCACACCTAGGTATGACTGTAGGTCACGGGGGCTTCACTTGTTGACCAATATACTATCACGTTAGTTCATATTGTGGGTTTTAAAATTATCAAAAATCAAACCAATATATTGCAGGTATTGGGGGGATGAGGGGTTTAAGGTGGGGATGGGTAGGGTGGTTTATAAGGATTGAGCTGTAAAAAGGGGTGTGGAGGAGGTCTTACGTATTGGGAGGGGGTTTCAACAAAAAGAGTTTGGGTCAATATCTCTCAAAATTAATGGTATTCTTTAATATCCCATGATCGCACGTGCTATGTGAGAGGTTCAATAAGTGAAGTCCCCATGCTGTAGGTGAATGAGCATTAAACAAAAATAAAATATGGTTTGTAGTATCCTTTTTAGATGAGTTCTCCTCCTTTTCAATGAGCTTGTATACATCACGCCCTTCCTATAGGTGATGTTGGTGTATTTATTTACCACACCATAACTAATTTGTAGCAGAAAGTATGTGGAGATAGAAATGTATTTTAGACACTCCTTTGATAGTTTAATTATTAATAAGGCATGGATAACCATTAGTCAATCACATTAGTACACATATCAGCCTTAGTGAGAATACTCCCTCTCAACAGTATGATCAATATCCACAAAAATAACCCCCTCTCCACATTGGCTTGACTTCTTAGGGAACACACAATGAATAAGTTACAAATGATGGAAATGATGAAGTTATGCATCCTCCACAACTACTTATATTCTTTCAATTTGGGTGCCCCCTTCTCACTATTTCAATTATGGAAATGCTACTTCCCCTTATCCACAAGTGACTAACAAAAAGAGGTGTGGACAATCTCTACCGCGATTGTGAACTCCTTCACAAATACTGGAAAATTTCCCCTCTTCACCACTTGACCATTGTATTATGATTTGGAAAGGAAACAAGATGACTCTTACACAAGTGCACCCATCTTCTAGACACTGAAACCTCTACTCAAAATCATAACAGTGAGAATGTAGATGAAATCACAAACCATGATCATGAAGACCAAATGAGAAATCTGAGTGAATGAGAAATCTGAGTGATTTCTCCTTCCAATAGCTAGGGTGGGTTTGTCTCATCACTGAAACTATTCTCCTCCTCATAGGGTTTCATCCAAGAGAAGATAAGATCAAGGGATCTCAAGTTTTCAAAAATAAAAATGACAAGAATTAAGAGAATGAGCTCTCATGTCCTTTTCATAATTTCACTTTTCCCATGTTTGTGACTTTTTTACTCCCCCTAACACTTTCTCACTTTTAAATAATATAAAGCTAAGTAGACATGGTACCCATACTAGGGGATCAAGCACACCTTCCAGTACCAGGTTCCTATAACGTTGTACCTAGTATAGGGGCAGGTACTACCTCTGGGATTATTGGGAAGTACCTTGTGCTTCACCTAAGTACCCAAGACTTAGTTATCTGACAACGTGTGTTGGTACTCCTTAAAATTCCAAGTACCATGAGTCTGGGTACTCCACAGGTACTTATATCCTTCTATTTGATTTGATAGACTTGAAAATATTTTTTTTTTGAAGTGAGTAGAGGCTATGGGGATGGTGGGACCCTCTCCCACATACATAAAAATGCAAGCATAAGACTCACTAAGAGCTCAATGCAAACCCTTCATTTTGTTTTATGTTCATTTTTCATTCATTGTCAAGTTTGGAGGTTGTTGTTCATCACGGGGTCTTCACTTAGTGAAACCATGTCATAGTGACTTCATTCATGAAATGTTAAAGAATACCATGATTTTACTAGATATTGATAATTACTTACAAAAATCCTTTTGTTGAGCCCCCCTCCCATTACATATTTCCAATTAAAAAACCTTAATTTTATGATATATTCCTTATTTTTAATAGAAACCCCTTTTTATACCCCCCCAATACCTATAAACCCCCCATACCTTATTCCCCGCCCCCCAATACATAAATATATTGACCTTATTTTTCACAATTAAAAACCCTCGTTTATGAATGAACGTGATAAGATATTGCTAAACAAGTTGAATCCCCTATGTTGTTCATTCACTCCCAGAGTTTCATGTTTGGAGGTCATTGTTCATTCACTATCATAGTGTCAATTTTGGAGGTCGTTGTTCATTTGCAAGTCGAGACCAAAATTCCTCTTTTTTACTCTTCAGTATTCAATGTTCATGCATCACGATTCACTACTGATGATAAATTAAAATATCATATATAAATATGATCTTTATATTCAATATTAAAGCATCATAATTTATAATTTACTTAGTAAATCGTTATAGATTCAACCCTATCATCTTAATCATAATCCTATTAACAAAGGGTATTTTAGTATTTTGCTATTTTTCAAACCTAAACCAATTTGAACTTTGTGGAATATTAAAGTTATATATTTATATTGAGGTTATTGATCATAAACCTATGATATATGTCTAAGTTTTTGTCTACATCAGCTCATTCAACATTGCATTCATGGTCAACTTTCATTCAACCAAGCATATTGATATTCCTATAGGTTGTTTGTTTAGCATTTGCCATTTTTCTTCCAAGTCTGTGACTCAAACTCATAAAATTTATTGTGAAATCTAATGGATGGAATGGTGATGTGTGGAAATAGAGTGCACTGCATTAAATTTTTAAGTTTCCGTGGAATGAAATTATTAGAATAAAACACTCATTCAAATATGGTTTAAAATTGTGACAATTTCAATTTCCATGCTAATTTTCAGCTTTTCATTGTTCTTTTTAGGAATTTTCATCTCAAAAAATTTGTGAGGAGAGGTGTATAACTGTTATAGGTGTCAAAAGAAGACATCCCAACATAACAACAATTAGGGGAAAGGCGTAGAGTGAGGGGACCAAATTTCAAGTTTCAACTCATTTTTATGTTTTTATTATTTCCTTTCATCTCCATATTTCTACAAAGGAAAAATGTCTTCAAGTAATCTACAATATCTACTATGGAAGCATTTGGAGAAGAAAAACACAAAAAAGGATTCAAGGGTGATAGACTTAATAAAATGCAAACTTTGTAAGGATGAATATAAAGGGACCTATACTAGAGTGAAATCCCTTTTCATGAATCTTCAAAGGATGGGTGTTGAAGCTTGTACTAGAGATCTAGAGGATATGTTAAGAATCCATAGTACACAAAAGGAGAAACACAGGGTTGATGGTAAGGAAAGAAAGGAAATATCAAGGCCTCCAACTCATGTTAGTAAGGATAAGACTGATGAGGAAGAAATGCCATTGAATAATGAATAAGTTCAGGTTGGTCATGAGCATGTGCCCTCAAGATCATGAAAGACAAAAATCAGTAGGCCAGGATGCAAAAGGCATTGGTGGCATATTCCCCTCAATGTGTGTTGGGCGATGGATGACTAGGAAGTTGAAAGAATGGCTCACCACCGCTCCATGTAACCTCTGTGATAGAGACTCTCCCATTCTTGGTAAATGAAGAATGTTCTTGACCATGTGGTTTGGGAATGTGGCTGCACTCCCTCTCCACCAACCTCTAGTGATTTTAATAGCTCCATTCCTCATGAAAATTCCTCTGTCGCTTCAATTATGAACTAGTAGGACCTTGCCAAAGACACGCATTAGAGCCAGGACATCAAGCACACCATAGGAACAATAGAAGCTTCAACCGATGTGGAGGCAATGGGGGAAGAAAGATGAAATGTGTGTGCATACTGACAACCAGCAACAACAAATGTCGACACCTCCCCCTACGATAGAACCGCACCACGACCCTGAAACTACTCTCTTGTGGGATGAATATTACTACTTCAAGTCGTGCCCAATTATTGAGGAACCACGGCAAAATTTGTAAATCCTAATAAATTTCCTTTTTCTTACGTGTTTGTTTCATTTTAGATCACCAAACAACTTTGTTAAGTTTTGACAATGAAAACTTGGTTTCCTACATCAAGGACAAGTTCCAAACATATGTAATAATATCTAGTGTCTTTCCTGACAAGTTTTAGACATGTATCATAAAAGATTCCTTATCTCCCTAGCCACTAAGTTTTGATGCGGTCTCAAAATATTCCTTATCTCCCTGGACACTAAACTTCCAATGCATGTCCCATGGTATTTAGCAAGTTTACGCTTCCTCCAATCCCATGAAACAATGACTTGCTTCACAACTTAGTCGTACGTCAGGATTTCAATGCACCGCCTCACTGCCAAATCATTCACTTCGTGAGGATGCAGACACTTCTTATGGAATTCTCTTTTGATGGCTTAGGTTTTCTCAAAATGGAGTTTCAAGAAAACTTGCCCATTCTAGGAAAGACTACTCTCAGTCGACTATATGATGGACCATAATCTATAATTTTACCTGATAAATTTCCACCGTGGTGGTGCAGAATCCCTATATTTTATTTACTGGATTCCGGCGAGAATGGGATACCAGGTATTTATTTGTATAGATGATATATATTTTGTGTGTATATCTATCTTCCCCATTATTTAGTGAGTATGTTGATGGGCTTAATGCCAGGAGTATAATATTAGGAGTAGCAGAGATGAAACTATCGCAGGTGCTAAGGGAGACCTGATAATGCAAAATGACACATTATCTGAATTATTTTCCACTTTATCAAGATCATATTCATTTGGATATTTAGGGAACGAGCATTAAAATTTTGACAGTCACCATCAATAGAAAAATTCATACTCAAAATTTTCACTAGGATAACTATTTTAATATATAAAATATGTTTCAATTTTAACTTTATTTAACAATATTCTTTAATAAGAAGTATTAATTTTTATTTTTTAATATTTATTAAACATAGATATGGATTAAACAAAATTTGATAATGGAGAGTGGATATTGGTAGTAGCGGAGATGAAACTATTAAAGGTGCTAAGGGAGACCCGATAATGCAAAATGACACATTATCTAAATTATTTTCTACTTTATCAAGATCATATTCATTTGGATATTTAGGGAATGAGCATTAAAATTTTGACAGTCACCATCAATAGAAAAATTCATACTCAAATTTTTCACTAGGATAACTATTTTAATATATAAAATCTGTTTCAATTTTAACTTTATTTAACAATATTCTTTAATAAGAAGTATTAATTTTTATTTTTTAATATTTATTAAACACAGATATGGATTAAACAACATTTGATAATGGAGAGCGGAAGCACAATGAAAATCTAAAGAGAAGGTTAAGGTTTCTAATATCCGAGATCCAATGGGGATGAGCATAGTGCGGAAATTGGAAAATTCGGAAGTCGGGAGAAGCAAAGTCCATAAGTTAGAAAGAGGAGAGCGACAACACAAGGAAAAGATAAAGATAAAGTTAAGATTTCCAATATCCGAGATCCGGTGCGAATGACCATAGTGTGGAAATCAAAATATTCGGAAGTCGGGGAGAAGCAAAGTCCGAAAGATGAAAAGAGGAGAGCGGCAGCACAGGGAAAGGCTAAAGAGAAAGTTAAGATTTCTGGTATCTAAGATCCAGTGAGGAAAAGCATAGTGTAGAATCAAAAAATTTAAGAAATGTCAACTTTCGACTTCCGAATTTTGCGATTTCTGTCTTCTGACTCTCCAACTTCCGATTTCTAGCTTCGGAATGCTAAAATCCATGAACCGACAAGCTCACCTCTCACTTTTTTGCTTTGCGAATTCTAACTTTCCAACTTCCTCCTTCCGACCTCGGAATGCAGAAATCCATCGAACACCCGTTTTCTTCTTCAATTTTTGGATTTTTGACTTTTGACTTCCCGACTTCCACTTTCCGGATTCTGTAATCAGAAATCCTACTTTCCTTACAACTTTTAGCTGTATTTTCACTTTTTGACTTTCAACCTTGTGACTTTTGATTTTGGGAAGACAGATTATTGTAACAGACACATAATTAGAGTCATTTGAGAACTAGTTCGTTATTGTAACATCCATGAAATTATAATACGATATCGAATCATTTAAACATGAAATTGCTCTAATATCAATAGTGGTTAATTTTCCAAATAGTCATTAAAGTCTTATATCACTACTTAATCAAGAATTTGATCGCTAATGCTGTAAAGAACTGAAATAAACATAAAATTTTCATTATATTAAGTTTGTAATATTATGATATCACATTAGATTATTTCATTCAAGAAGCTCACTGCTAGTGTAGTTAAAAATAAAATATATTGCTAAAGTATCATTATATATACATTTATGAAGAACACAATTTATATACCTGAATTGAACCCGGTTTCAAAATTAAAATGATTTAGAATATGCATCAGGGAATTAGTATCCATGGAATATGCTATATTTCCTTATAAACAAAATAAAATATTCAACTGTGATTGTATGTAAATTTATCAAGAACAAGATTTATGTATCTGAAGCAAACATGCTTTCAAAATAATAAAATAATTGAATATATATCACGGAATTGGCATCCATGGTATGCTATATTTTCACTGAGGTCCATAGTTTTTTAGTACAACAGGTATTTTCAATCAACTAAGAAATAAAAAATCAATATCAAGTAATACATCAAACCATTCACCTCACTCCCCATCCTGTCGGGACATGCAACGACCTTTCTCTACTCAAGTGATGGCAGCTCCAACATGTTTTTCTTTTGAATTTTATGTTCATTCTATGTTTGATAATTTATTCTCCCTGTGTTCACAGCTGGCATGAAGGTTTATGTTTCTTTTTTGTTTCAATTTTTTCCTGGTAGTCTTTATATCTTCTGGTAACATTGTTGGGCTTGCAGACCTCAAGAAGATAGCATCATTTGTCAACATTATTAAATATGTGATGGGTTTTCATTCTTATTTGTTTACGGATTCATGTAGTCATCCTCTACTTGGGTTGGATCCTTCCTCCTCGTCATGCCAGCGGAACACATGTTTGGACTCATCATCCCATTCATTAGAATTAGCAATTTGCAACAAGGATGTTGATGATGTAGACATCTGATCTCCTCTCCCCAAGTTCGAGCATTCATTCTGACCGAACGCTCCTACCAATGGATACTATGCACTATGGATGGAAAATCCACAGCCATGTCCGGAGGCTTCGGTGGGATATCTGTTGGGCGGAGAACTCTTGACACTTCTTCCACAGTAGTGCTATGTTTTTTTAGGACAATATTGCTCTTACCGTCATGAGAATATCTTCCTAATGTAATTAACATCTTTACCCCGATGGTTGGAGCTTATTTTGCATGAACAAACTTCCCCAGCATAACAGTAGTTACAGATTCGATATCAAGACCCCCAAGACCATCAGCAGAACAATAGTAAGCCATCCTCGTTCTTCACCATCATTCACTCACTCTGTATATTCAAACGACTGTGACTATGGAATTATAACAAGCCGGGTAGTTGAGTTTCAACTATGATTCTGTTAAATCCTCACACACATCATCATTGAGTGGTATTAAGACAACACGAACGGTCACGTGACCTCTTCATCTAATTCCTTATGTGAATATGCCACTACATCATCCCTTTCTTCTATGACATCATCATATTAATAGCGAAAGTGACCGTCATCCTCACTTGTCATCAGCCTCAAGATATCTCATGGTGTGTGGACTTGACATTTGTCACTTCATTGATCCCTTCGTATGATGGTATCGATATGCCCTTGTTTTGAGTACCCTTTCTTCCTTACCAAACTACATATAAAGGCTATACTCATATTATGTTGCTTAATCATTACGGCGCTCCTCATTATCATGCACCCCAGACAACAAATCATTCGATTATGGGATGCGATCTATGCTGTCCATTCTCATTTATCTTAAACCTTTATTTCCAGCTACATGGTCGGATATATAAATGTTGTTCTTCATAAATTTATATATAATGACATTTCAGCATTTTGTTTTATTTTTAACTGCATTAGCAGTGAGCTTCTTAAATGAAATAATCCAATGTCATATCATAATATCACAAAGTTAATATAATTAAAATGTTGTTTTTATGTTATTTCTTTATAGCATTAGCGATAAGCTTCTCGATTAATTTGTTTTTTCTCGGCTCTTGTTGATAGTCGTCTCTCCTGTTATCATGCATCCCCATAAGAACTACCTCTTTGTTTCTTCCCCTCCAAGGATTGGCAGGACAAATCCTATTAGTCTACCCCTCCATTTATAGAAAATGATTGTGGAAAAGAGAAAACATTATAAACGAGAAATTCCTGAGTCAGTCCAGGCCAACATCCTGAATGCGGAGAGAGAGGCGGAGTTGGAAGGCATTTGCTTGCGACTTGAGGAGTTAAAAAATGAATTTAAGGATTTAGCCCCCGATCCTAGCACCTCTAGAGGATCTCTCTGTATCATAAATCCCTGGAGCTGCAATGGTCGCACAATTTTATCCTAGGAAAAAATTTAGTGCAAAAAGACGAGCAACATGGCCAAATTCTTCTTCAGTAAGACAAAATCATGCTCATCCTGCATAGGATTTTGGACAATCAATATGAGTTCTCCAAGAGACTAGGCATGAAGCTCGAGCCTCATGAACAATTGTTTGATTGACCATGTTATTCTTTCAGTCTTTGTTTTATTATTTCTCTGTTTTAAAAACTACTATTGTTAATAGTTACTTTTTTTTTCATGGAAGAATGTTTTCTAAGACTTATCAAGAACTCCCAATCGTTTTGGTTCAACCTTGTTTCCTTTAGAGGGAGACTGCGAGTCTGATATGAAATCTTGTTTTCCCATAAATGGGGGGCTTGGTTTTTTCTGTAAATGTATTTTTTTGGCTATTGATGGAGATAGAAGGACCTACTAATTTACAAAAAAAAATTATTTATATTTTTATTGAATTCTTCCGGCAAGAATTATAATGTTTTTTGGATTATATTTATTAATTTATTTTGAAAATGATGACAATTGGATTTGGATTTTGTCATGTTCCACTACTTCCAATTCATTCAAATTCAGATAACTCTAAATCCTTACACCATTTATATTCATTTGAATTTAAAAAGTAAAAGCGAAAATCATCAGGTCTGTATATCATCAATTGATAGTTTGGAGCCTGTCTATGATGATGAAGAATGCAGCTAGTCTCTGGATTAAAGGTTTTAGTCCTAAATTTTTTCTTAACATCTTTATCTAATACATTACATACTTCTTCACTAGGAAATATGCCAATATGCCAATTAAGGTGAATGAATGCATTAGAATCAGGAAAGTCGGTAATTTTATTTAAATGTTTCTTTAAGTACATTTGTAATTTTTCAATTTAAAAATGTTTGGCCTAAAGTGAGGATACACCGATGAGAGAGAATCCAAAGAAAAGAGGAAACCTTAGGCCAAAGAAGAGGGTTCAAAATTTTTTCCATAATGAGAATGGTTGCACCTCCAACCCTCTAGGGATAAAAGATTAGGCTTCTTTGATAGAGAAATTACCTTTTGGAAGGTGCCCCCAATGGATAATATCTTGCCCGTGTTTAAATTTAGTTTTTTTTTAATTTCCTGCCAAATGGTTCCCAGATGATATATCTCCATTGAGTGTGAACATCTATTGGGCTCCTTCCAAAGGCAAAGAGTGGAGACTTCCTCATTTTTTTCAGTACTATTTTACCTGATCATTCTCATTTGATTGATTAAAGTCATGTACATCTTGATGCAGAAAGAGGCTTTTGAAGCTTGGTGGTTGCTACCAGGAATCGTAGCTAAAGAGGGCATTATTCCCATCTTTGATTTCTAGAAAGCTATGTTCATGGATGAGGACCCTTTGACTTTTGGCCTCTTTCCAAATCAAAGAGCATGTGAGATATTTGTCAAATTTGATCATATGGTTAGGGGATTTTTGTTGTCCATATTTTTTGTTCCAAAGTTTCTTCAAGTGTGTGTCATTCGTGGATATCCATTTCCACCAGATTTTATCCGAGAGGGCTTGATTATTGATTTTTGGATCCTAGATCCCCATTAATCCTTCCCTCTTGGGGAGGCATACATTTTTTCCATATGATGAGGTCCCATATAATTCTATTTTTATCACACCTCCATAGGAAGGGTATTTGCATGTTTCTGATTTCCTTTAGAACCCATTTAGGAGCAACAATTACCGAAAAAAGGGACGGACGTATGGGTTGGAAAACATCTTTTAATAGGATTGTATTAGTAGCCATGTTTAGACAACCAACATTCCAAGAAGTGATATGACCTTCTAGCTTTTCCAAGAGTACCCTACAGGAGGATCTATTAATGGAGGATTCATACAAAGGGGATCCTAAATACTTTGAGGGAAGGGAAGAGATTGAGAACCTTAGAATTCTAGCAATGTTGCGTTGGGTTGTGACACCTATATTGAATAATTATATATGTGACTTGTCTAGGTTAATAGTGGTTCCTGGAGCTTTGGAAAACGTATCAAGAATGGATTTGAGGAGGCAAGCTTCTTTGATTGAAGGGTTCCCAAATAAAAGGTTATCATCAACAAA
Source organism: Pseudotsuga menziesii (assembly GCA_001517045.1). NCBI lineage: Eukaryota > Viridiplantae > Streptophyta > Pinopsida > Pinales > Pinaceae > Pseudotsuga > Pseudotsuga menziesii. Next base: position 9,274 of record LPNX011073595.1, on the reverse strand, counting down.
GTGCTGGTAAACCTGGGGGTGACCCATGGAGGAAAATCCCACAAAGAGAGCAAGAGGAAACAATGACATGGAGCACATGACCTAATCCTTCTTCGATGAGGACAAACATAAAAGGGGAGAGTAGATCCCTTTGACAAAGGCCTTGGGAGGGTGAAAAGGTGGAGGAGGGAGAACCATTAAAAATTACTTAGAAGAAGGAAGAGGTGATGAGTGAGATGATCCATTTGCTCCACTTTTGGCAAAACCAAAAATCAAGAAGCATGTTTTCAGCAAAGTCCATGTTACAACTGATTTTACCACACATGGTAGATCACACATTTATGGCCTTCCCTGTCTCTTTGCAGAATATTTAAACCCCATGGACCATTTTTTTACCTTTGATGTTTCTAAGATCATCCCTAAAAACATGTCTTATTTGATATACACAACTTTAAACCTATTCTCTCGTATATACGTGGATTTAACCCTTAAACCTGTGTACATCGGGATGTGTGCAAAAAGACAAATAGTTTTGGAGTTTTCCTTGATGTTGATCCGAGTCACTTGTCTCTTGGCCTTCCATATGCCTTGAGATCGCTCGGATTCAACCTTCCATTACCCCATTGAAAATCTATATAAGGAACCCTTTGGATACATTGAAAGGGGAGGAATTGATGAGCAAGAAAACTATAGTCCATTGTTGCCGGAGCTTATATTCGAGTCTGCATCCTTTTGTCCCTTGGAGCACTTTGTGTTCTTCCCAAGCTTGCCTTTTGCTTGTGAGATTGCTATCGAGAGATGGAGGATTGAAGTGGTGAAGGCCCAAGTGGGGGAATCAGTTTCTCTGATTCATAGATGTGCCGACAGAGGTTGTCACTATTGTAATCTTTGTTTTATATCAATAGAAATATCTTTTCCTATCCAATAATATGTATTTAAATGAGTATTTGATCGATGGATGCTTTTAAATGCTTATATGTTATTGATTATATATGCTAGATTAGGTCTAACACAATTATATATAGCATGCTTATCTTGTTTGTTGAATGTTGAGGAAGCAAATTGCTAATACAAGTAAGAATGGAAAAGCTCAACGGGGATCTATATCAACCATCCGGAATAAGGTAGGAATTGAGATCCTCTAGTGTTAGATGTTTGGTTTCTCTTGCATATAGGGAAGGATTGATTTCTAGAGTTAATCTGTCTGTTGTGGTACCCCAAGCCATAGGAATTTCTCTCCGTAACAGAATTGGAGACTCCGCTGGGGACATTCCTTGTTTTTCTTTGGGGTTTGGGGGCACAATGTGCTTGATATTCATGACTTGCTCTTTGTTTCTCCTTGTTTTTGTGTTGCATTATGTAGTATGTTCATCCATTGACACTCCCCTCTATTGGTTTGACCCTTGGACTAATTTTTACTGCTGTCTTCTTTGTATACGCAGGTTTTTGGCCAAAAGTCATGTACATACGCATATTTTTGGCCAAAAGCCACGTATACATGTAGGTTTTTGGCCAAAATTCACGTATACATGTAGCGTTTTGGCCAAAAGTCACGTATATACACATCCATTCTTTAAATAGATGCATACATCCTCCCTTTTGGTGAGTTTGATGTTGTGGGAAGTTGTTGGGTGGGTTGTGACTGTGGTTGGGTCTTCCTTGGGTCTAACCTTATCTATTGGATGCTTCTTTTATGACCAGATACCGCTTTTTCATTGATTTTTCTTTGAAATTAGTTTTAGTCATTTATCCTTTTTGTTTTCCCATTAGTGCATTACTATTTTTTGTCTTGGTGTCTTGCTGGGCTTGTGTTTTATACTTCCTGTAAAGACTGAGAGTTTTAGATGACTTTTATTGCATTTTTCATTCTTTTATATTGAAAAATACAAGGTAGTTGCATTTTTTGCATATGGATTTGAGGAAGTACTTGCATTGGATTTCTTGGATGAGAGTTTTATTAGGATTTCATGTAGGAAGGATTGCATTGACATTCAGAAAGGAATATATATTTATGCATCTCATGTAGTGGAATACCCTATTTTTCATTTAACAAAAATTGCACTTAGCATTGTTTGTTATGGTGTGCATATTTACTTCACTGCTGAGTCATAACTTCATTAGTTGCATGACCATTTCGCTTTGAGTAATTACAGCCAATTAAAATCAATGCATAATAAAATGAATTACACTCTTTTCTTTTATAGGGTGCACCAACAAGATTAGGTTTTAGGGTCTTGGAATAGTTCATTGTGAGTAAATTCTCCAAGACCACTAAACAACAACATGTATGTGTCTGTCCAGGTGAGAGTGTGAAATTCCTTGGTATAATTAGTGTTTCTCAGGATCCTCCTCTTACAAGGGAGTTAAGCACGAGGCAGTGTGAGTGGTTATTGATTGGGATGACCCCTAGTCATAAATGAGTAGCACCGGAGATAATTCTAGGATTGTATTCATATCTGGGGGCTCTTTCGAGAGTTTCAGGCTTTTCTACCCTGCCCATATGGTCATTCCCTCCTGTGACTATCCACCTGAGCTGTAATGTCCCTGGTTTTGACCCCGTTTGCATGATGTATATGTTGTAATTAATCGTGGTGAGGAGCTCAAGGAAAAATCCCCACCATCAATTTGGTTGTGTGTGTGTTTCGGCAATGGGGATAGTTGTCGATGGTTTATCGTGCCATTTGGCACATTATAATTCGACATCATGTAAATACGCACATCAATTAAAACTAAAAACACAACCAGCTACGGCAGTGCAACGTTGAATGAAAAGGGCATGGTTCCAAAGGATAAGGGGTGGGGGATGTCAAACCTTGGTTTATGGGGGGAAAACCCATGTGTTGCCACCTTGTTTGTTTTTCCACCTTTTTTGTTTCACCAACCTCTTCAATGACTTGGTTTTGTTGTTGGGGGCAGTTATGGCTTGTGGTTGAGGAATTTATTGCTTTTGGGAGTGGGGTGACAGGACTGTCAGTCCCTTTCCCACGCGCCCACTCCACCCACGACTACATCCACTCCTTTCTTCCACGATTTCCCCATTCTCCCATGGTCAGTTGGTGCCACACGACTATCTGTTCTCCCTCATGCACTCTCCATTACGTAGGTTCTTTGTGGTTTATTTGTCTTTCTTTGGGGATTACATGTTCATCCGTGTGCGGAGGAAGTGGTCTTTTCATCTTCCTCATGCAAAGGTCGGTTCTGTCTTCCTCATGTGCTGGTCACGGGTTCCCTCTCTGGTTTTGCGCATGCAGCGAGCTGGGAGAGCAGCCTCGCGGGCATGAATTTCTGCTGTGTATGCGGCTTGCTGTTGATTTCACCCATGTTTTGGGTTGTTGTTGTTCTTCCCACGATTTTCGGATGTGGCGGTGAGTCCAATTTCTTCTTCAATTGTGGACTGAGTGTGCGTTTTTCCATGTTGGGATCCGTGCTCACTGAATTCATTTTGGGACTATTGTCTTCCTTGTGTTTTGTTGGCTGTGGTGTTCAATTTCGTTTTGAGCCGCTGTGGATTTCCAATCCGTTGGTTGAGTTTTCCTCTGTTCACACTGGGAGTTGGCTTCTCCTCTGTTTTGTGAACTGTGTGATGTTGTCCTCATTGACTATGAAGTTGGGCTGCTGCGGATTGTTGGAGTTTGACTTCTCTTTCGTTTGAGACTGTCTGAGTTGTTTTGGCCACGTCAGGGCCAAGAACAACTCTATGTCACCTTATGGGCTTGAGTTGTGCTCATCTTTTGTTTGGGATTATCCCCGGTTTCCTTTTCTTCTTCACAGGGTTGTGAAGGGATGGTTTTGTTGCATGTAAGTAGTGGTTGGTCTTTGGACTTTGCTGGCTTGGCCGGTCTGTTGATGGCTTGATAAACCCAATTGTGTTGGTTTGCTGAGTGTGTCCCCTGGCTATGTGTAAGCCTGCATTGACCCTTATCCTTGGAGGAATCATGCCCAACTCGGGGGTGGCAGCATTGTTGAGAGATTGATGAGAAAGCTGGCCTATGATTGGGTGGAACGTTGCAGCGATGTAGCTAGTTGCGGGATTCTTCATCAAAATATAAGTACTTCTATTATTTCATCTTTGCAATTAATCTACTGTTTCATGAATCATGATGAACATGTGAATGTTGTTTTATGTATATGTTTGCTTCCGCTGTGTGATTGAAGATTTATGCATTGAGTAAATTGTGCTTGTATGATGATGGATTATTCATCTTAGCCTGCATCTAGTTATCTAGTATGCATTATGATTAAGCTTTTAACTCAGCATTTATTCCTGTTTATGTTCATGGGGCTGTCTGCCTGTATGCTTGGTGTTCGTCGCGTCCTCTTCGCCGGTCTGAGGGATGGGAACGTGACAGTATGGTATCAGAGCTCAAGGTTGCAACAATGGGCCTCTATGGGCCAGGAAGGATGCAGTGATAGAAGGTGGAATTACCTTCTATGTTCAACAGAACCGCAGCAAACTTCAAAAATGGTCTAAGTGGTGGAGCAGTCGAAACAATTAGTGGAAAAGACTTCCGCTGTGGCGGAAGGGATAGTGAAATGGACTTCCACCATAGCGGAAGAGTTAGGCGGAAGTATGCTGGCAGAAGAAAATTGGAAGGAAGTTTGCTGAGGTGTTGAACAGTCGATGGAACACTTAGTGGGATTGACTTCTGTCGTTGCGGAAGGCTAAGCAGAAGCGCGCCCGACGGAGCACAGTCGGAGGAAAAATTTTGGAAAATTTCTAAGTGTTCGGTGTTCGTCGGAAGAAAATAGTGGATCGACGTCCGCCGTTGCGGATGTAAAAGCACCAAGTCTTTCGGCGAGAAAGACTGCTCCCGGAAGAAGAAAGGGTTCTGCGTCCGCCATTGCGGATGAAGAAGCAACTAAGTGTCCGACGGGAAAGTGGTCCGACCGCCGACAAGTGATATATTCGGCAGAAAGAAGAAAGACAAATTTTTCAAAATATGTCTAAGTGAAGAAATCATCGGTGGAAAAAGGGGGAACGATTGTCGCCGTTGCGGAAGAGTTAGAGGAAGTGCACCCGATGGGAAAGTCATCCGATCGCTGACACAGAAGTACTTAGTGGTTCAAGCGTCCGCCATTGTGGAAGAGAAAAGCACTATGCCATCCGACGAAGAAAGACTGCCGCCGGAAGAAGATAAGGTTTTGCGTGCCACCGTTGCGGAAGCCAAAGCACTAAGTCTTCCGACGAAAAAGACCGCCGACACTGAAAGTTTAAAAATTTGTTCTAAGTAAAGAACTGCCAATCGAAAGAAGTTTGTGTTGGTGTTCCACCATTGTGGAAGCCAATGGCACAAGACTTCCGATGAGAAAGACTGCTGACGCTGATGCCAGTCAAAAAAAATTATTTCACCAATCAGAAGAGAAAGTGGTTCATGTGCAGCTGTTACAGAAGCCAAAGTCACTAGGATTTCGATGTCGAAGGACCACCAACGTCAAAAGGTTAAAGTGTCTGACAGCTGATGAGTTTATATTCCGCGAAACGATGAGTTGAAAAGAGAGTCGATTCTACGGAACGTGAATTTTCAGGACTGAAAGGGAGAAAGTGGTAGTGATCTTATGCGCTAGAGTGCGCTAAAATCAATGATTTACAAAAAAAAAAAAAAAAAAACGAGGGTGCTGCCCTCGACCCGCCCTATAGGGGCGCAGGGAAGCCACGAGGGGGAAAGCCCCCTTGACCCCGGTCGTCCCCTAAGACAGTCGTTCATGTGAAAAGAAATTTCTATGTTTTGGGAAAATTAGTTAAACCCAAAATTCATAAAAGATGAATGGTGCATTGGAAATGAGGTGGCTGAAGTTAGCATTCTGGACCAAAATACAGTTGTGTGTTTTTCCTGAGACTTGGTAAAAGTCTTCATTCTTAGAAGTGGTGTGGTTTTCACATCCGGGGTCAGAATGGAGCATGTGGATAGGCATTGGAAAGCTTATCCGGTAGGGAACAAGGATAAGTGACCAGAATCTAAGCATGGAGAAGCAAAGTGCTAATGATGGCCGCTATTATCAAATGGAAAAATCTGGACAATTGCATGCTAGAAGTAGCAAGGAATGTGAAGTCAACCAGTTGTTGTGTGGACAAGGAGTTCCATGCCAGGATGAGGGATTTGAAAGGGAAGTTTTTCTTAAAACTCTATCTTGCTGATTATAACTACATTTCCTAAGTTTATGCATGAAATGCATGAGGATATGTATTGCGTGCATAGGATATTGCATGTTGGTAAGAATATTGGAAATTATATATATTATAATGAACCACCAATGATAATCATTGCTTTGATGTTGGCATTAGTGGGAAAAACCAACGATGACATGGACCCGGATGAATATGTTGTTGAAGCTGATGAATGTGACTAGCAACCCTCTGGAGAAAGGGATAAAGCAACAAGTCCATAGCAAAAGTTGGTGAGCAAAATTCTGCAATCTCCTGCAGAGGACCAACCAAATTGGTCACGGTAAGGGTGTAAGTAAGACCCATGCTGGTAAGAGTTTCCTTATGAAAAATTCCATGGATTGGTAAAGGTAAAAGACCTCATACCATGTGAATAGTGGAATGTAGAAGGTGTCATGCCTATATATGTTGATGATATTGATTATAATAATGCATCCTATATGAATTAGTCATGGTTAGGCCATGCACGGTATATTGAATGCAAGATAGCATGAATGGATAGGCATTGGAAAGATTTTATGAACCTTGTAGTTATGCAATGGATGTATGCCTATGAAGGGTGTGAATGACTGATTGCATAAGCGTAGGTGCAATGTTGTGATGTATTGCATGAATGCATTGAGATGAATGCATGTGATATGCGGACTAACTAATGACTGAAATGGTGAATTGATGATAATTCAAGAATAATTTCAGAGGTTGTTATGAATGTAGGATAGTCATGATCAGTTGGCTACCAGAAATGCTCTATGGAAGAGCAAGGTGGTATGAATGATATGCTTGTGAAGTAAGGAGTATCTAAACATTTCATTTAATTGTAGGAATGATATGACTATACCTTGCAATGTTAGTATGATGATGATTGCATGAAGTAAATGAGTTTTGGTAATGTTGATGTGACTAACCGCTGAAAGTATTTGAATTTTATAAATTCTGAAAATGCTTCAATGATGGTTGTAGCAATGAAAAGGTTATATGCATCCAGACTTACCAAGTGTTTGGTTGATTGAAGCTCATGTTTCAGGTAGATTATTTTGGGCATGGCAGTGAGAGGTAAGAACCTGACCAATGCCAGAATCTACCATGTGAAAGAGCTTATTAAATTTGAATTGTGAATTTCAAATTTAAGGAATTGCTGACAACTACTAGTCACTACTGCCTTGCATAAGCTTGTGTTTGGATGTTGAAGCTCATGTTTCAGGTAGATTATTTTGAGCGTGGAAGTGAAAGGTAAGACCCTAACCAATGCCAGAATTTACCATATGATATGCATAATAGGTTGTTAAAATTTGAATTGTGAATTTCGAATTTAAGAAATTACTGACAACTACTAGCCATTATTGGCTTGCATAAGATTGTGTTGGATGTTTGTAGCTCATGTTTCAGGTAGATTATTTTGAGCATGGCAGTGAGAGGTAAGACCCTGACCAATGCCAGAATCTATCATGTAAAAGAGACGAACTTTATGAGAAGAGTCTCATGGTTGTGAAATTAGTTGGTTGTTAAATTTGAATTGTGAGTTTCGAATTTAAGGAATCGCTGATGACTACTAATCATTGTTGGCTTGTATAAGATTGTGTCAGGAGGGACGCATGGTAAGTGGGTAATCATGTTATGATAGTAAGCATAAAGTTATAATGGGCATAGTAGTGCTTCTTACAAGAAACCCACAATTAAACAAGTCAATTTCTGCAGTAGACAGAATTGCAAATTCTTATTGAATTTGATTACCAATGTCATTGCTTGGTTATGGAACGATCAATTGGATTGTATTATCAGGTAATGATTGACTGTTTGGCTATTTGATGAATGTGTCGGGGATACACACCACAGGAAGATCATGTGTGATGACCTGCAAGATCCAAACTTCATGGGAAGGTTTTCCCTTAGAAATGGGTTTCGGGTGAAACGCCATTGGACATTTTGGAAATGTCTCATCTGCACTGCATGTTCGGTAGCAACATGAGTGAGATGGTATAAAGTATGTCGGTAAGACATGTGTGAATATGAAATGTAAAAAGGAGTTGGGATGGAAAACTGAGGGACTGCTAACTCAGGGAAGGAGCCTCCATTCCTCCTTAACAAAGGCATACTGCGACGGCAAATGGATAAGTGTTCTGTGACCCTTGCTATGAATATGCATGTTTAATTATTAAATTCCATATGCAGAACATGTTTGATTTTATTTCCATGATGACCGATCGCTTGAGTATGAATAGGGCCTACATGGCACACACCAGAGAAGGGTGCACACTTTTCCGATGTTGAGTCATGAAAGGGTTTTCAATATTGATTACACCCTAGGGAGTGGGCACACTCCTGGTGTCTCAATACTTGATAGTGAATGATGAGAAATGTGATTACAGTTTTTGAGCAATAACGCTGATGAGTTTTCTTGCATTGCTTGTGTTTCTTGTGTTGACAGGATAAAAGGTAAAAGGTAAAAGGTAAAATGGTAAATGGTCGTTGTGAGAGGTTGCGGAGTAAGGGTTATTGTTGATATAAGTGTATGTTGGTATAAGTGTATGTTGGGTTGTTATATGTTTGGGGATCCATAGTAGATCCTAGACCTAGAAATGGTCATGATAAATTTCCAAGCCCAGTCAACATGAGGATGTACTGGCTAGACATTAATTATTTGATGTTGAGGAGAAGCATGTGTGCTGACCTAACATCTAAGTCCATAGGCGATCCCAAGGCTTGCAAAGCGAAGCAGGATCCTGTGGACAAATGAGGAAAGGCACAATACAGATAAGTATTGGATTATTTTGCTTATGAAAATACATGTGTATATGATTTGGTTATGATGTTTGAGCTCTTGTTCTAGAGATAAAACTGATGTGAATAAACTAAACATGTGAATTTATTCAATGTTTGGATATAGGTATTACTGGGAGCGAGGACCATGAGAGCATCCTAGGGGTGCATATGGACATGTGACTGTCCTGGAAAGCTCGGAATGAGTAGTAATGAAAAAGGTGCTAGTAAGACGGGGGAGTCCTAGCAGCCGAGACAAACCCTGTGGAGAGACTTCATGGTTTAGAGGTCTAGAATGGACCGAAGACACTAAGTGTCATGACCAAGAAGGATTGGTCCAGCATTCACGGTGAAGTGAAAGAGGCTGAGAGCATG
>LPNX011073586.1:259147-286451 GCA_001517045.1 Pseudotsuga menziesii | reverse complement strand
TGGACCGTGGATCTGCTTGGGACCACTTCACAACCCTTGATCTGTGCAGCTGGTTAAAGGCTCGAACTCCTCCTATCTTCCTCGCATGTTATGAAGGTCGAATGGAGTATTAGCCACTGATTTTCTTCTTTCCACCCTCGCGGCCTAGGATCTTTGGCAACCTGATCAACATTTAGACTATCATCACACTTATATATTATACCTTTTGTCCAAAGTACTAAAAAAAAAAACATTATCTTTTCTCCACCATGGTCTCATTCTCCTTGGTCAAATAAAGGTGTTAACAACGCCAATCAAGGAAGCCTTCACTTTATGTTATCCAAGTCCAAGACAACAACGGGGAAGACCTGGATCTACTCCCGACAGGAGAGTTAGACCTAGGCACCAGATCAGATCAAGTAAACTTGAAGTATGTAAGGTGTAAGGTAATTGGAGACTCTAGATCTATGGACGATGTTACTAAGTGGACCAGGGTTTTGGATAGAGATTTCGATTGTATGAAGGTTGATTCGAAGTGGAACCAAGGTGACCTATAGGGGAAAAAACTAGATCTAGGTTTGGAGTACTAGCAACTGATGGAGATAACCGTTGCCTTGGGAAATGTAACCAATGCAGAGTGAGGAAGGACACAACTAGGACTATCTAGTACCCAAGGGATCGAATATGTGAGAAATATGACAAAATCAAAGTTCCTAAGTCATCAAGTAAAAGTCGGATTTGAGGGAAAATAGGCCAAAAGAGGGCTAGCTCTAGGGTTGGAGATCAGTGCCTGTTGGGCCTTGGAAAATGGAGTCAATATCTGCCCAGCGTTGGAGTGAAGCCACCTAGGGTATGCCTTGATCTATGGACCCAGGAAAGTGTTGGCTTGGAAAATTCAGTTTACAGGGGAAATCAACAGAAGGAGAGCTAGTGCTAGGATTTGGAGGGTCAAATCCTCGGATCTAGGACAATTTGGGAGGCATCAGCTCAGCGTTGGAGGAGAAATGGGATGTGGATGACCTGATCTACAAACCCAAGTTAGAAAAATGTAGAAAAAATTAGATCCAAAAAATTCAGAGAATGACAAAGTGTTAGGGTGCTGAAAGTTAGTTTCTCAGATCTAGGGCCACCTGGCAGCAACTAGCTCAGCATTGGAGGTGTTTTGGAATGAGGAGGACCCGATCTACGAACCCAAGTGGTTATTTTCTGAAAAAAGTCAGATTTGGAGAAGGTGAAAATTTCAGTGGGGGTCGTTAGGGTTTTAAACAGTCCAGTTTTTAGATCTCGGCCAAACCAGCCACGTTTTGGACAACATTGAGGATGAATTGGTCAGAGGGATGTTCGATCTACAAAACCCAATAGTGGGTTTTCCAAAGATCGAACAGTTCCATGATTAAGTATTTTTGGATTTTTTTAATATTTTGGAGTTTTCAGTAAATTGAAGAAAAGCAGGTACAATGGATTGAGATCATGGAAGAAAAGAACCAACCTGTATATCTTACCTGGAAAACCTTGTAGATTCCTTGATGATGATGATCCCTGCCATCTCGATCAATTTGAGAAGATTCAATCAAGTTCTATGTCCAGTGTTTTCCCGAGGAAGTCAATGCACCCTCTCTCCTACACAACAAATGTCAACCATATTAGATTTGTTGCCACATGAGAAAAACGTTGAATGCTACAGAAAAATAGCAAGAGAAAATCATAGATCGCAATGACACTAATGAAAACCCCCTGATAAAAAATGAAGACAATCCAAGCGAGTTGAGGTCCCACTGCAAAAACGTCCAAGCTGAAGTCGTCCTCATGTAAACAAGACAATGATCCCAAAAAAATATAGATTTCATAACAATTTCCCAAATCTTAGGAAGCAAAAGAATTTCCAATCACCATCTAAGAACATCAGATGCAAAGGAGATTCACGAAAATATCCACAAGAAAAGTTTTCTATTATCCAGATCCAAGAGCTAAAGACCCCTTACAAATGAGAAGCTCTCTCCTTTAAATAGAAATGAGAGAACCAAAATTCTAACCACTTTCAAAACGAGTGGCTAAGATTAAAAGATATAAATGTTCTAACCAACGGTTGAGATGAGCTCAACATACAATACATGGATCAATATAACCATAAAGTACCAAACTAGACTAGATCACCCATAAAGAGGGTACCCCACTCAACAAGAAATAAATGAAGCACATGGTGGTTCCATGGAGTGTTAAATAACTCCCTCTGGGTGCCCCATGGCACAATAAAATAATATAATATTTTATTTTTTTGACTTTGTGCCTCGAGGAAATCGTAAGCCTCCCAAAAGCTCCAGAAAATAATATAAAAATGCCCAAAAAATAGGTGTGGGCCCAATCAGGTGCTGCAACTGTTGGAGAAGGTGCGGAGGACATCACACTCATCATCATGACTCATCCCATGTCATTTCCTTGCCTCAGTAGCTCAAATCAATTCCTTCAGTAGCCATTTAATCATTTTTTAATCTGCCTCGGTAAACGTGAACCTGCCAAAACAGCCTCCTAAGGTTCTTGTGTTGTCAAACTGAGCGCACCAGGCTCTCTGGGATGGCGGTACTATAGTACAATCAAGTGGCTTCACCCCCTATGCCCCATACAACGCCTTAGGAGATCCCAATAAAACATCTCCCTCCTCAGACACATCATCCTGTGAAGCAAAACTGCATCAGAAAGGTAAAATGAGCTTGATCATCTCTACAAGTGCCCAGAACTGAAAATAAGCTATCTCACTAGACTTAGAGAGTCCAAATCCATCTAGCATGCATACTCATACCCCTACCAGGTCGCTGCCTTATCATCAACAATATCCAATATACAATATAGTCACCTATAAATGACCAAACACCAATAATATAACTTATGCTATCATCCATCTGCTGCAAGTGTTACAAGGCTAAGACATGCTTTAAAAATCATTTAAGTAACATTCATAACAAGTTGTAGTCACCTCACTGGTGGTACATCAACCAAATAAATATATAGGGTTCTATTTATTATTACACAGACTACACTTTCAGGACTATACTCACTTCATAGATGTAGTCAATTTGCTAGTGAAGGGTGAAGAATGAAATTGACAAGGCTAGGGTAAAGGATGACTACCAACTTAACATGAGGACACTTTGGATATGGGAAGGGAATACTCACTATAACCACATGTCGAAAAAACAACAACACAGGGAATGACAGTGCCTCACAAATGGTTGAGTTGTTCAGAGAGTGTTTATTCAACTTAGGCATCATGTCTACATCAAGTTTGATCCAGGTTCATTAGGACCATCAATTTTATTTCCATGGCCTTTTTGGCCTATATGACCTTTTGGGGACTTCACCAATGCTTAAAAGCATAGCTAACTACAGCTTTCATCCAGGACATATTCAAATTTATAAGGTCAGTAATATTTGGATATAGCAATATTTAACCATTGCTTTTGGGACCTTTTCTTATACCCTTCACATAGTATTTTAGCATTTCATTGCTTTTGCCTTTTGCTCGTATATGTTAAGAAACACATTTTAGAATTTACATTTTCCATGGGTGCATATATAAACAATTCCAATACAAGTATTACATGATCTTTCAGTTTTAGCCAACAACATCTTAAGTGATTAGGGGGGATTCTGCACAGTGCCAAACATTGTGACAACCTACCAGAATGATTTAGGCATACAATCCAACTCACCAAAGGCAAGTTATGTCACCAACTCAGAGCCGAGACACACTATAAATAGGGAGGTTTGTCCAACAAAGGTTCTAGCAGGGAAATGTCCTCCATGCCATAAGTCAAGTAGTAAGTCGGGTTAAAAACAAAACTGGAAGATAATGCATGGGTGAAGACAGTGAAAGATGAAGCCAACACTAGCAAGCCAAAGAATGGTGGGAATGACTACCTTTATTCTCCCTAGGGAGAGTAAAACCAATGAGGATAGATCTGGAACTTCCAAGTCTAAGTAGGAACACCAATACATAATACAAATACATCCAAGTCCATATATTTATGACCGCCATATCATGACACTAATTGCTAGTATATGTAATAAGGATGAGTATAAGAGAAATGATAACCATAACACAATAAAATAAATGCCGAGTCATAACCATGCAAATAATCCATCTAAACCATCATCTGTCCAATGAGAAAACAATAGAACCAATATGGGCATCACTAAATACTCTGCAAATGACTGAATGGCTACATCAGTCCTCGAATCTGACTGTCCTAAGACTCAGTCTTGACATGGGAGAGTATAATAGTCCACTAACAAAGTAATGATCTGTCAAATATGCTCATCTCAGCATCTCATATGTAAGAGATCTGGCTAAAAAATGTACTGTATCTAAAAAATAGAATATGGTATCCTGGCTACTATATATGTGATAACATCTGGCTTCAACTGGGACAAGTGCTCTCCTGAAAAGAGCGCTTAAGAACCTCAAAATATCTAGTCCTCGTACTATGATTCTCGCATCCTCGATCAATCTTTCAAGCTTTGCAACTGCTACCAAAATGTCACCGACTACCTGCATCATGTCCAGAGCTATACCAAACTCACACACTGGTCGTCAGAACAATATGTGGATAAAAATAAAGTAGTGAAAATAAGCATGCATAAAACTGAAAAGCAGAAAATAAATCTAATCTATAACCATAACTTTCAAAAAAAAGTTTGATTTTTTATTGTAAAGGAAAAGAAACAGGAATCAAAACTACACTAAGAGCTTCAAAGGTGAGCTTCAGGCAAAAATGCAACATTCTAAGCTACACTACTACCGGGAAAGGCTTATTCAATCCTACCTACTCTAACCTAACCAATTAGGCAAGTGCTAAGTAAAATGATAGATCCAATGCCACCACTTGCTAAAATGATCGATTGAGCTTTCTTTACAGTTAATGATACAACAAGTCAAAGATAGGTTGTAAGTAATGTGAATGAAAATTGAAGCCATTGTAAATTGTTGTTTGAAAATCAAAGAAAGATATGGATAAAGAGAAATGAAATCCTGCCAGGGATGAGATTGATTGTTGTAGACTTCTTCCATCCATAGATCGATAGGATCGCAAAATTTATGGAAGTTTAAATTTGATGAGAAAAAAGAATACGATACATGATTCATCCCTCCTAGGCCATCATTGTTTCCCTCATCTTTTTGGTCGGCATACTCAATCATACTCACATTATGATCAATGATGAAACAGAATAGGGACAAATTAGAGATCATTAAACCAAAAATTGAGATTAACCCATTTTTTGTTTATAAAATGAGAAAATATGGAATTGGTCTTTATAGAGCTTTTCATTCACCCAATCAAAGAAATTAGGAAAGATGAAAGCATTATGCACCATGATAGAAAGGAGATAAAATGTTTTACCATTGACCATTTGGCACTTTTGAGAATCTGCACCGCATGATACCATAGAGAAAGACTTCAAAAGTTGGGATGGGAGGGTGGATTGTCAAATTAAAACTTGATTTGTACTACCTAAAGGTGTTAACACCAATCTTGCAGGTGATATGGGACGTTTTCTAGAGAAATTGGCAAGATTGAAACTAACATCCCAAGAACTAGACTCACTATGATTAATCTCCTCAACCAAATCACCTTAATCAAAAGTATGATGGGGAATAGTAACATCATTACAAGAATCATTCCTTGGAGGGTCTTGATGATTATTTGGACACAGATTCCAGTTCGAAAGATGTGACAAAGAAGGCTCTAGGTCGAGCTCGCTTACTAGCATATCATCACCATGTGGTTGTTCTTTTTGAGATTGTTCATTACATTCAACTGAGGATAAATTATCATCATCATTCATTTGATAAGGAAAAATATCTCTATGTTCATTTCTATCCTCACAAACTTGGTCTTCAACTACAATATGACCACATGATGGCTCTTCAATAGAAGTTTTATTAATTTCAACCTTTTCTTCTTTTGCAGTGATATGATCAAGCTCTGAATCCAGATTCAAATAGGTTGGATACTGACTCAAATTATTATCAATTAGGAAATGACTATGGAGTTGCTCTTTTAAAGGCTCTTTAATGACCTCACCAATGGAAGGCTCAACTATAGATGTTTCTTGATGGTGCATGTTAGGTTCCCTTTCATGGATCAAATCCAGGATTTGTTCTGTGACTGGTTCAGGTAATAATAATAGAGTATCTCATATGATTTGATTGATATCCCTCTTAGTTTCAACATGGTTTTGAAACATTATTCTCGAAGTTCTCTGTAACATTCTTATGGATTGCAGGAACGCTCATGATTTGGAACATATTAGGAGAGGAATGGTCCAATTGAGAAAGCACATTGTTAATATATTGAATATCAATGAAATAATCATTGCTAGACTGACACTCTAAACTTTTATCAGTGTTCTTACTCCAACTATCAATTAACAACTTTGTGAACATGTCATACCCAGTGATGGATCCTGGTGCTAAATGATCAAACCATAGTTGAACATCCCCTCGCAAGGATTCTTCTAAGGCTCACATATAAACATCTTCATTATCTGGACCTCTAATTTCCATGTGATCCCAGAGAATATCCAAATGACTTTCAATAGAAATATCCTTATTTCCATCAAACCGGGGAGATCTCCTAGTGTAATCGTTTGGCATAGGATGAGGTACCCCTGGTATTTCAGAAAAGTCAAAAGGAGACCGTTTGTCTTGTTTTTTAACAGCTCTGGTTACTTCGCTATAAGGATTTGACTAGGACTGACTTCTAGGTTAATGTCGACTTACAAGTCCACTCGAGATGGTTGGGAAATCTTTGTTGCATGGGTGAGGAAATTGGTGGGTATCATAAAGATTGTGATAACTAGATTCATACCCATAGTCATGCACGAGATCATCCTCATACTCGTAGTCTGACCTCCATCTATCCATTTCGCTTATTTCAATCATGTTTTTGGTTAATTCCTTCATGTGCATCAGAAATACATCTGAATTCATTATGATTTACGGGATGGGTTCACTTCTCGGTGGAGTCGCATTGTGGAGTCTCTAGGTGAACCACACAAGTAATTCACCAATAAAAGATATGTCATAGGGAAAGGTGGGGTATGTTGAACCAAGGAAGGCCTCTACCTCCCCGGAAACGACGCCAAAATGTTATCACCAACCTTGCAATTTCCTATGTGAGGTGGATCTAGGATGGATGGTAGAGGGAAAAGTAATTAAGGAGGTGGAACCAAGACTGGCCAGACTCCCAAATGGATGGTTGTCACGCCAATTAAGGCAGCCTTCACTTTATATTATTTAAGTCCAAGAAAATAATGGGGGAGACCCATATCTACTCCCGACAGGAGAGATCAAACCTAGACACCAGATCAGATCAAGTAAGCTTGAAGTACGTAAGGTGTATGGTAATTGGAGAATCTAGATCTATGGACGATGTTACTAAGTGGACCAGGGTTTTGGATATAGGTTTCAGTTGTATGAAGGTTGATTCGAAGTGGAACCAAGGTGACCTATAGGGGGGAAAACTAGATCTAGGTTTGGGGTACTAGCAACTGATGGAGATAACCATTGCCTTGGGAAATGTAACCAATGGAGGGTGAGGAAGGACAGAGCTGGGACTATCTAGTACCCAAGGGATCGACTCGGTGAGAAATATGACAAAATCAAAGTTCCAGAGTCATCAAGTAAAAGTCAGATTTCAGGAAAAATAGGCCAAAAGATGGCTAGCGCTAGGGTTGGAGATCAGTTCCTGTTGGGCCTTAGGAAATGGAGGCATTATCTGCCCAGCGTTGGAGTGAACCCACCTGGGGTATGCCCTGATCTATGTACCAAGAAAAGTGTTGGCTCGAAAAATTCAGTTTGTAGGGGAAATCATCAGAAGGAAGGCTAGCGCTAGGGTTTGGAGGGACGGATCCTCAGATCTAGGAAAATCTAGGAGGCATCAGCTCAGCATTGGAGGAGAAATGGGATGTGGATGACCTGATCTACAAACCCAAGTTGGAAAAATGCAGAAAAAATCAGATCCTGAAAAGTTAGAGAATGACTAAGAGTGCTAGGGAGCTGAAAGTCAGTTTCTCGGATCTAGGGCCACCTGGCAACAACTAGCTCAACATTGGAGGTGTTTTGGAATGAGGAGGACCCGATATACGAACCCAAGTGGTTATTTTCCGGAAAAAGTCAGATTTGGAAAAGTTCAAAATTTCAGTGGGGGACGCTCGGGTTTTAAACAGTCAGTTTTTTAGATCTATGGAAAACCAACCACGTTTTGGATAGCGTTGAGGATGAATTGGTGAGAGGGATGTTCGATCTACAAAACCCAGCAGTGGTTTGTCCAAAGATTGAACGTTTCCCCGATTAAGTATATTTTTAGATTTTTTTAATATTTTGGAGTTTTCAGTAAATTGAAAGAAAAGCAGGTACAATGGATTCAGATCATGGAAGAAAAGAACCAACCTGTAGATCTCACCTGGAAAACCTTCTATATGCCTTGATGATGATGATCCCTTCCATCCCGATCAATTTGAGAAGCTTGAAGCGAGTTCTATGTCCAGTGTTTGCCCGAGGAAGTCAATGCACCCTCTCTCCTGCACAACAAACGTCAACCATATCGGATTTGTTGCTACATGAGAAAAAAACTGAACGCTACAGAAAAATAGCAAGAGAAAATCATAGATCTCAAAGACACTGATGAAAACCCCCTGATAAAAAACGAAGACAGTCCAAGCGAGTTGAGGTCCCCCTGCAAAAATGCCCAAGCTGAAGTCGTCCTCCTATACACAAGACAATGATCCCCAAAAAATATAGATCTCATAACAATTTCCCAAATTCTAGGAATCAAAATACTTTCCAATCACCATCTAAGAACATCATATGCAAACGAGATCCAAGAAAATATCCACAAGAAAAGTTTTCTATTATCCAGATCCAAGAGCCAAAGACCTCTTACAAATGAGAAGCTCTCTTCTTTAAATAGAAATGAGAGAACCAAAATCCTAACCACTTTCAAAACGAGTGGCTAAGATTAAAATATATAAATGTTCTAATCAATGGTTGAGATGAGCTCAACATATAATACATGGATCAATATAACCATAAACTACCAAACTAGACTAGATCACCCATAAAGAGGGTACCCCACTCAACAACAAATAAATGAAGCACATGGTGGGTCCATGGAGTGTTAATAACTCCCTCTGGGTACCCCATGGCATAATAAAATAAAATAATATTTTAATTTTTTAACTTTGTTCCTCGAGGAAATCGTGAGCCTCCCAAAAGCTCCAAAAAATAATATAAAAATGCCCAAAAAATAGGTGTGGGCCCAATCAGATGCTGCAACAGCTAGAGAAGGTGCGGAGGACATCACACTCATCATCATGACTCATCCCATGTCATTTCCTTGTCTCAGTAGCCCAAATCGATTCTTTCAATAGCCATTAATCATTTTTTAATCCGCCTCAAGAAACATGAACCTGCCAAAACAACCTCCTAGGGTGCCTTGAGCACACCAGGCTCTCTGGGATGGGGGTACTATAGTACAATCAAGTGGCTGCACCCGCTATTCCCCATACCATGCCCTAGGAGATCCCAATAAAACATCTCCCTGCTCAGACACATCATCTTGTGAACCAAAACTACATCAAAAAGGTAAAATGAGCTTGATCATCTCTGCAAGTGCCCGAAACTAAAAATAAGCTATCTCACTAGACTCAGAGAGTCCAAATCCATCTAGGGTACATACTCATACCCCTACCAGGTCTCTACCTACTCATCAACAATATTCAATAGATAATATAATCACCTGTAAATGACCAGATACCAATAATATAACTTAGCTTATCATCCATCTGCTGCAAGTGTTACAAGGCTAAAACATGCTCTACAAATCATTTAAGTAACATTCATAACAAGTGGCAGTCACCTCACTGGAGGTACATCAACCAAATACATATATAGGGTTTTATTTATTATTACTCGGACTTGACTTTTAGGACTATACTCACTTCATAGTTGTAGTCAATTTGCTACTGAAGGGTGAAGAATGAAATTGACAAGGCTAGGGTAAAGGATGACTACCAACTTAAGATCATGACACTTTGGATATGGGAAGGGAATACTCACTATAACCACATGTCGGATAAACAACAACACAGGGAATGATAATGCCTCACAAATGGTTAAGTTGTTCAAAGAGTGCTTATTCAACTTAGGCATCATGTCTACTTCAAGTTTGACCAGGTTCATTAGGACCATCAATTTTATTTCCATGGCCTTTTTGGACCTATATGACCTTTTTGGGACTTCACTAGTGCTTAAAAGCACAACTAACTACAGCTTTCATCCAGGACATATTCAAATTTATAAGGTCAACAATATTTAGATATAGCATATATTTAACCATTGCTTTTGGGACCTTTTCTTATACCCTTCACAGAGTATTTACCATTCCATTGATCTTACCCTTTGCTCGTATATGTTAAGAAACACATTTTAGAATTTACATTTTCCATGGGCGCATATATAAACATTTCCAATACAAGTAGTACACGACCTTTCAGTTTTAGCCAACAACATCTCAAGTGATTATGGGGAGTTCTGCACAGTGCTAAACATCGGGACAACCGACTAGAATGATTTAGGCATACAATCCAACTCACCAAAGGCAAGTTATGTCACCAACTCAGATCCGAGACACACTATAAACAGGGAGGTTTTTCCAACAAAGGTTGTAGCGGGGAAAGGTCCTCCATGCCATAAGTCAAGTAGTAAGTCAGGTTAAAAACAAAACTGGAAGATAATGGATGGGTGGAGACAATGAAAGATGAAGCCAACAAAGCCAAAGAATGGTGGGAATGACTATCTCTATTGGTTCTAGAGAAAACTCTAGAACCAATCTGGGCATCACTAACTGCTCTGCAAATGACTGAATGGCTACATTAGTCCTCGAATCTGAGTGTCCTGAGACTCAGTCCTGACATGGGAGAGTATAATAGTCCACTAACAAAGTAATGGTCTGTCAGAACTGCTCATCTCAGTATCTCATATTTAAAGGGATCTGGCTGAAAAATGTATTGTATCTAAAAAATAGAATATGGTAGCCTGGCTACTATATATGTGATAACATGCACTACCAACCCAATCTGAATCTGACTATCTAGATAACAATACTCCACTACTAGAAGTATACCTGAGCCCATACGTAATAGTACCTCTCACATATTTGAGTACATGTTTGGCAGCTACTACCAAGTGTATGTGCTTTGGATCTGACATGAATTAACTCAGTGCATTCATTGTGTAGCAGATGTCTAGTCTCATATGCACAAGATGCATCAAGGAACCAATGAGCTATTTGTATATAGTAGAGTCCACACTTTGTGAACTAGAGGCCGAGTCCCGCAACTTTTTCAAGTTGGTAGTCATTGGTACGCTCATGGACTTGCAATCCTGCATCCCAAATCTCTGCAAGATGTCTGCTGCATACTTTCCTTGTGTCAGAAAGATCTCACCTGCCTTTTGCCAGACTTCTAAGCCAAGGAAGTAATGCATCAATCTAAGATCTTTCATCTCGAATTCAAAGGTAAGCTCCCTCCTACACTGGTCTATCAATTGTTTGTCACCTGTAAGAAACAACTCATCTACATATAGAACAAGTATCAACGCATGATTATGAACAACTTTAAAGTAAAAGTTAGAATTAGCTGTACTTCTGGAAAACCTCAAGCTAGGGAGAAATCCATCCATCCTGGCATACCAGACTCTCGGAGCTTGTTCCAGTCCATACAAGGATTTAATAAGTTTATATACATGGGTTTTTTTCCCATGAGTAACAAAGCCTTCAGGTTGTTCAATATAAACTTCTTCCTCAATCTTACCATTGAGAAAGGATGTCTTTAGATCCATCTGATGTAACTTCCATCCAAAAACTGAAGCAAGTGAAATGATGGTTCTGATGGTAGTGTTCCTGGAAACAAGAGAAAATGTCTCGTCATAGTCAATGCCTTCTTTCTGAGTGAAGCCACGAGCTACGAATCTGGCTTTATACTTCTCCACACTACCATTTGCAGCGTGCTTGATCTTAGCCATATTGAAGTCACTACTGAATTTCCTGTAGGTCTGGGAACAACATCCCAAACATCATTCTTTATGATTGAATTATACTCTTCAATCATGGCATCAACCCATACCTGTTTACTTGCTGCATCTTCGTATGATGAAGGTTCTGAACTGATAAGCTGACTCATAAGTCCGAAGTACTTCTATGGTCTTATGATTTCTCTGAAAGGAGGAGCTTTATGCTTCTCGGCTTCTTGTACTATCTCTCGATACCACGCAGGTCTCCTTTTGGAAGGAGGAACTTCAAGCAGTTCTTCTAGTGGACTTTAAATGTTCTTAGGAACATTTGGAATTTGATCATCAAATTCCTCTTCCTCCCTCTGAATATCTAAATTTGGAAACTCAAGTGGAGCAACTGTATCTTCCGGTGAAAGCTCTAGTGTTTTACGAAACACCGCTTCCTTATGGAAGATCACATCTCTGCTAACCTCGATGTGTCTCTGTCCAGGTATATATACTCGATAAGCCTTCAAGCAATCACTATACCCAACAAAGATACATTTCTTACCAGAGGGCTCTAGCTTAGCCCTCTTCTCTTTTGGCACATGAACATACATAGGAGTATTGAATATCCTCATGTGATCAACTGCAGGTTTCTTCTTGGTGAATACTTCTTCAGGAGTCTTCTCACCCAAGATAGCATGCGAGCTTCTGTTCTGAATGTATACTGCAGTTTCGGTAGCTTCATCCCATAAAGATAAAGTAAGATCTAGATCAGTGATCATGGCTTTAGCATCCTCACAGATCGTTCTATTCTTCCTTTCTGCAACTCCATTTTGCCGGGGGTTGTAAGGCACTGTCAGCTCTTTCTTGATTCTTGCTTCTTGACAAAAATCATCAAACTCATTAGATTCATACTCACCTCCGTTATCTGATGTCAAGATACGGATGTGCTTGCCAGTCTGATTTTCAATCAATGTCTTCAACTCTTTGAACATGTCAAAGGTTTCACTCTTGGTCTTAAGGAAGTAAATCTAAGACTTCTAAGAGTAGTCATCAATAAACAAGACATAATATAAACACCCACTCAATGAGGGTGAAGACATAGGCCCAAAAATGTCAGAATGAATCAAATCCAAAATTCCTTTAGATCTACTCTTACTTTTGGGAAAGGATTTCTTAGTGTTCTTACCTAGAGCACATCCTTTACAGATTCCTTCATGTTTTGGAGAAACTTATGGCATACCTGTGACCATTTTTTGCAATCATGGGAGAGCTGTGTAGTGAAGGTGTCCAAACCTTCTATGCCAAAGTTCACAAGGATCAACTGTGTGATGTAGCAAAGCACGAGTGGAGACTTTGGAGGCCTTGTAAAGGCCTCCCTCTCGAACCCCAATCTAAACTACTGAGTCTAGATTTGTGTCTTTTGCCCATAAAAAAGACCTTCTTTTCCTTAAAGAGGACTATGTGGCCCTTCTCTTCTAAACCAGCAACAGATAAAATATTTTTGTTTAAACTAGGAACATAAAGAATATCATCAACATGGAGAACCGTACCTGAGTCAAGTTGAAGTGAAGTTGAGCTAATTCCTTCAATCTTGTAGGTGGAGTCATCTCCAAGTTCTACTTGAGTGGTGAAATTTCTCCTTCAATCTGGCTTTATACTTCTCCACACTGCCATTTGCAGTGTGCTTGATCTTATAGAGCCATATTGAAGTCACTACTGAATTTCCTACAGGTCTGGAAACAACATCCCAAACATCATTCTTCATGATTGAATTATACTCTTCAATCATGGGATCAACCCATACCTGTTTACTTGCTGCATCTTCGTATGATGAAGGTTCTGAACTAATAAGCCGACTCATAAGTCCGAAGTACTTCTGGGGTCTTATGATTTCTCTGAAAGTCTCCGGAGGAGCTTTATGCTTCTTGGCTTCTTGTACCGTCTCTCGATACCAAGCAGGTCTCCTTTTGGAAGGACGAACTTCAAGCAGTTCTTCTAGTGGACTTTCAATGTTCTCAGGAACATTTGGAATTTGATCATCAAAATCCTCTTCCTCCCTCTGAATTTCTAAATTTGGAAACTCAAGTGGAGCAACTGTATCTTCCGACGAAATCTCTAGTGTTTTACAAAACATCGCTTCCTCATGGAAGATCACATCTCTGGTGACCTCGATGTTTATCTGTACAGGTATATATACTCGATAATCCTTTGAGCAATCACTATACCCAACAAAGATACATTTCTTACCGGAGGGCTCTAGCTTAGCCCTCTTCTCTTTTGGCACATGAACATACATAGGAGTATTGAATATCCTCATGTGATCAACTGCAGGTTTCTTCTTGGTGAAGACTTCTTCAAGAGTCTTCTCACCTAAGATAGCATGTGGGCTTCTGTTCTGAATGTATACTGCAGTTTCGATAGCCTCATCCCATAAAGATAAAGGAAGATCTAGATCAGTGATCATGGCTTTAGCAGCCTCATAGATCATTCTATTCTTCCTTTCCGCAACTCCATTCTGCCGGGGGTTGTAAGGCACTATCAACTCTTTCTTGATTCCTGCTTCTTGACAAAAATCATCAAACTCATTAGATTCATACTCACCTCCGTTATCTGATCTCAAGATACGGATGTGCTTGCGAGTCTGATTTTCAATCAATGTCTTAAACTCTTTGAACATGTCAAAGGTTTCACTCTTGGTCTTAAGGAAGTAAATCCAAGACTTCCGAGAGTAGTCATCAATAAACAAGACATAATATAAACACCCACTCAATGAGGGTGAAGACATAAGCCCACAAATGTCAGAATGAATCAAATCCAAAATTCCTTTAGATCTACTCTTGCTTCTGGGAAAGGATTTCTTAGTGTTCTTACCTAGAGCACATCCTTTACAGATTCCTTCATGTTTCGGAGAAACTTCTGGCATACCTGTGACCATTTTTTGTAATCCTGGGAGAGTTGTGTAGTGAAGGTGTCCAAACCTTCTA
Source organism: Pseudotsuga menziesii (assembly GCA_001517045.1). Classification (NCBI taxonomy): domain Eukaryota; kingdom Viridiplantae; phylum Streptophyta; class Pinopsida; order Pinales; family Pinaceae; genus Pseudotsuga; species Pseudotsuga menziesii. The sequence continues at coordinate 271,430 of LPNX011073586.1, read as the reverse complement.
TGCCAAAGTTCACAAGGATCAACTGTGTGATGTAGCAAAGCATGAGTGGAGACTTTGGAGGCCTTGTAAAGGTCTCCCTCTCGAACCCCAATCTGAACTGCTGAGTCTAGATTTGTGTCTTTTGCCCATAAAAAATACCTTCTTTTCCTTAAAGAGGACTATGTGGCCCTTGTCTTCTAAACCAGCAACAAATAAAATATTTTTGTTTAAACTAGGAACATAAAGAATATCATCAACATGGAGAACCGTACCTAAGTCAAGTTGAAGTGAAGTTGAGCCAACTCCTTCAATCTTGTAGGTGGAGTCATCTCCAAGTTCTACCTGAGTGGTGAAATTTCTCCTTCAATCTGACTTTATACTTCTCCACACTGCCATTTGTAGCATGCTTGATCTTATATAGCCATATTGAAGTCACTACTGACTTTCTTGCAGGTCTGGGAACAACATCCCAAACATCATTCTTTATGATTGAATTATACTCTTCAATCATGGCATCAACCCATACTTGTTTACTTGCTGCATCTTCGTATGATGAAGGTTCTGAACTGATAAGCTGACTCATAAGTCCGAAGTACTTCTATGGTCTTATGATTTCTCTGAAAGTCTCGAGAGGAGCTTTATGCTTCTCGACTTCTTGTACCGTCTCTCGATACCAAGCAGGTCTCCTTTTGGAAAGAGGAACTTCAAGTAGTTCTTCTAGTGGACTTTCAATGTTCTCAGAAACATTTGGAATTTGATCATCAAATTCCTCTTCCTCCCTCTGAATTTCTGAATTTAGAAACTCAAGTGGAGCAACTGTATCTTTCGATGAAAGCTCTAGTGTTTTACGAAACACCGATTCCTCATGGAAGATCACATCTCTGCTGACCTCGATGTGTCTCTGTCCAGGTATATATACTCGATAAGCCTTCGAGCAATCACTATACCCAACAAAGATACATTTCATACCGGAGGGCTCTAGCTTAGCCCTCTTCTCTTTTGGCACATGAACATACATAGGAGTATCGAATATCCTCATGTGATCAACTGCAGGTTTCTTCTTGGTGAAGACTTCTTCAGAAGTCTTCTCACCCAAGATAGCATGTGGGATTCTGTTCTGAATGTATACTACAGTTTTGGTAGCTTCATCCCATAAAGATAAAGGAAGATCTAGATCAGTGAACATGGCATTAGCAGCCTCATAGATCTTTCTATGCTTCCTTTCCGCAACTCCATTCTGCTAGGGGTTGTAAGGCATTGTCGGCTCTTTCTTGATTCCTGCTTCTCGACAAAAATCATCAAACTCATTAGATTCATACTCACCTCCGTTATCTGATCTCAAGATACAGATGTGCTTGCTAGTCTGATTTTCAATCAATGTCTTGAACTCTTTGAACATGTCAAAGGTTTCACTCTTGGTCTTAAGGAAGTAAATCCAAGACTTTCGAGAGTAGTCATCAATAAACAAGACATAATATAAACACTCACTCAATGAGGGTGAAGACATAGGCCTGCAAATGTCAGAATGAATCAAATCCAAAATTCCTTTAGAGGTACTCTTGCTTCTGGGAAAGGATTTCTTAGTGTTCTTACCTAGAGCACATCCTTTACAGATTCCTTCATGTTTTGGAGAAACTTCTAGCATACCTGTGACCATTTTCTGCAATCCTGGGAGAGTTGTGTAGTGAAGGTGTCCAAACCTTCTATGCCAAAGTTCACAAGGATCAACTGTGTGATGTAGCAAAGCATGAGTGGAGACTTTGGAGGCCTTGTAAAGGTCTCCCTCTCAAACCCCAATCTGAACTGCTGAGTCTAGATTTGTGTCTTTTTCCATAAAAAGGACCTTTTCCTTAAATAGGACTATGTGGCCCTTGTCTTCTAAACCAACAACAGATAAAATATTTTTGTTTAAACCAGGAACATAAAGAATATCATCAACATGGAGAACCGTACCTGATTCAAGTTGAAGTGAAGTCGAGCCAAGTCCTTCAATCTTGTAGGTGGAGTCATCTCCAAGTTCTACCTGAGTGGTGAAATTTCTCCTTCTGTAACTGGTGAGGTGTTGGGGCACGCACCCTAACGGTCCTTAAGGTTGGTAACTCCGCAGGTTTTGACTCAAAATAGTCTTAGGGATGTCGGGGTTAAGTCAAAATCCCTTTTTGTAATAAACCCATGGTTTAAGTCCAAGGTTTAGGGTTCGGGGTGCCCATGGTTTGAATCCATGTTTTTGTAAATAGTGCGTTGTATAAATAGGCACTTGTGTAAAGAAGAAAGGTTAGGTTTTTGATGTAAGAAGAATCAAGGAAAAGCGAAGGCTATTTTGTAAGAAGAAGGTTAAGTCCCAGCTGTGTGCGTGGACGACCTTTGCAGCTGTGTTCGCAGAGGGTTTTGTAAGAGATTAGAAGATCTGCAGCAGTGTGCGCAGAGGCCTGCAGCTGTGTGCGCGGCTCCTAAGGACTAGAAAATATCTGTGGCTGAGTGCGCAGATCAGAACTGTGATTTTGTAGCAAGATTGAATAAAACACAGTTCTGTGGACGTAACCCCTACACTGGGGGTGAACCACGTTATATCTGTTGTGGTTCTTGTGTTGTTTCTGTTTCTGTTTATCTTTTATGCATTAATAATAGCTATATCTGATAAATAAGATCACTGCTAATAAATAGCTTCGCTGTGAATTCCCAGTAAAGGGTTAAGCAAGTCACTGTGTGTTTATCTATATGCGAAGTTATATATAATTGTCAAAGTTCTGTGTTAATTGGTTATAGACTGGTAAAGACTAAAGGTACAGTAATATCCCTCTTTTGCTTGCAGAAACCTGATTCTGCGGCACCCCATAGCTATTTCGGGTGAGACAACAACCTGCACGCAGATTGTTTCCGAAAGGGCCAACACTGTGGGTCTTTTGTTGGTGCGACGCACAAGGTTTAAACCCGAGTCTGCCCTAGTGCCCAACATGAGGGTACCACGGTTACTTGTCATGTGCCTGGAGGCACCATTGTCCACCAACCAAGAAGTGGAGCAAGCTGAGAAAGAACCACGGTTAGAGCAGAAATCAAATAGTAATCTCTTTTAGGCTCATCAGTTTTATTAGCCTTGTTTTTCTTTTTCTTCTTTGGTTCTTCATCTTCTTCTTCCTATACTTCTGCAGCTGATGCTTGAAACCTTATCATGGGTTTCTTCTTGTTTTGCCTACAGTCTTTAGCATAATTTTCAAACTTGTGACAAGTATAACATTCAATCTTAGACATGTCAGAGAACTTACCCTGAGGTTTCTTCCCTTTCTTTTGCTGAGAAAAATGTTTCTTGAACCTTTTGGTCTTTGTAGCAAGTGCAAGGTTATCTTGCTTGATTACCTTGTCAGTGTTTCTTCCTTCTTCTTGTATGCAATCGTGCCAAAGCCTTTCAAAGGTTGGCTGATTTTCTCGTCCACAGACAGATGCCATGAAGGTTTCCCAAGAGCTTGGGAGACCATCAACCACTGTTTGCACAAGATCATCATCATCAACAGCAACACCAATAGCAAGGAGTTGATCTCTTACCTGTTTGATCTTGGTGAAGAAGGAACCTACACTTTCATCTTTGCTCAGCTTTAAAGTTCGTAGCCTCTTCTTCAAGACTCTCTTTTGAATGGGAGCCTTCTTTTCATAGGTTTTTACCAACGTATCATAGAATTCTTTAGCAGTCTTCAAGGATGTGATGTTAGGCATCAATTCTTCTCTGATAGAATCATAAATGACTCTTCTAGCCTTACCTTTATTCCTCTTGTAGGAAATCCTACCAGCATTTCTAGTTGGCTCTTCTGTGACATTAACAACAATGTCATCCAAGTCATTCTCATCTAGAATGGTTGTCAACCTGGTCTTCCAGGAATTGAAGTTGGTTGAACCATAGAGCTTCTCTTTCGGTTTGAAACCATTGATGGCCATTTCTATCACTTATCCAAATGTTAGATCTGAAAATCTTATTCCAAGATCTAGTGAAAAACAACAACAGTGTCCCTTTACCGTGTTTTCACATGCTAAGCTTTGATACCATGTTGAATTTTAGCATTAGCATATAACTTAAAAAATTTGCAGATAAACTTAAACAAATCAGCAGTGCAGTAAAAACACATTCATCACGTCAGCACAATGGACACAAGATTTTTCACTGGGGAAACCATCAAAGGACAAAAACCCCAAAAGTATTAATAGATCATCTCGTAAATGAGATAACTCAGAAAATTCTTCAAAACTTCCTCAAATCTAGATCTGGATTTTACACACAGTAACTGTAAAATTTATCAGTAAAAATGAGACTGATAATTTTACCCACAATTTCAAGAATTTAGAAAAATACAAATTTAGGGCTTTTTAGAAAACCTGATATTTTCTCTCTCCTGCTCGAAACTGACAGAGGTTGCCCAAGTTAGATCTGACGGTCACTAATAGTCTATACGGTCGTACAACTGTACAGCCATATGGATCTGTACGGATTTGTCCTTCTGCTGCCTATGGACCGGTTTTTCCTGTCCGTCGACTGCCCAGTTGTCTTTTCCCTGCTGCTCGTGGTTTTTCTCCCTACTCGACTGTTGCCCGTGGACTAATCCTTCTGCCTAGCTGCTGCCCAAGGTCTCCTTCCTCGCCGGCCACGACAACCCTGTTAGGGCCTACCTTAGGCTACCCGAGGGTTGGTCGTGGACCAAACCCTCACGGGTATGCTTGCTAGGGCTGCCTGAGGGTGCCTAGGGGTAAGCTTGTGGGATCAAAGAAGAAAAAGGGTTGAGCCCTAGATGGTTGCCTAGAGAACAGAAAGAACCCACGAGGAGTGAATAGGGCTGCCCCAAAAAAAAAACTCAGCTGCCCAAAAATCAGCACTGCCCGGATACGTGAGGCAGCCCAGATTTTGAATGAGTCTGCCCAGATATGAAAGATGAAGAATGGATCTGAATAAGGCTGTCAAGAAATTTCCCAAGTGATGAAACCCTAGCTGAGGGTTTGCTTAAGAAAAGATAGATGCCCTAGCTTGGGGCGAAAAACAACTTTCAATGGAGACTTCTGTAAAATTGCAGCATCACCTGTCAGAGCAAACTTGTGTGTGATAATGAGAAGACTTGATCTTCTTTTATAGTCTTCATTCACCTGTAAGTGGACAAAATTAGGAAAGATAAAAATAATATTATTTTAATCTTTTCCTAATTTCACTTTTACTTTCTTACCAAGAAGGGTCCTTTATTTATCTTTGACTTTTATAAGTCCTTATTTATCTTTGACTTCCACCTTTGGTCTTTTCCCTGTGGTACAAAAGTCTTAATTTAATTTGAATTTTGACTTTAGCCTTTTTTCAAGTGCCCTATGGTCATTATCTGTGGTCCTTTTTTATTTCAAAAGTACATCATCATAAACCAAGAGAGTTATTAATGCTTTCATCTCACACACTGTGTGACACCTAGATCTGACACTAGGGTAACTTGACCAAGGGTGGCTAATCCTTGGAGAAGCACACCAAGCCCATAGATCAAGGGTCAGAGTGCCACATATGCCCAGACCCTGTCTAGGGATTACAGTGTCTTCATTCTCCAAGAGAATGGCTACTTAGAACTAAGCTGAGTCTACTAGTCCTAGACTAGTCTAGATCATGGTCCCGTACCATATGTCTACTCAACACAAGGTTGAGTCTACCCAGGGAATATCTGGGTCTATATCATGGTCCCAGACCAAATATCTACCATTCAATAGAATGGTCATTCAATAGTGGGTTGAGTCTTCACCGTGGTCCCGGACCAGGTGGTCCCATTCTCCTAAGAGAAAGGCTCTCGATGCTACTCAGAAAAATCAACACAAAAACACGAACAACTCTACTTCTAGCAAAACCCTCCTATTAGATTAGTCTACCAATGCCTTATGGAGTCAACAAGATATTCAATAAACACTATGTTGAATTATTGTAACTTGGAAGAATATTCTAAATATATTTTGTGGTCCTTGATGTTCCTATCGGGCGAATTACTTGTATTACTTTGTACCTAGATGTTCCTATCGGGAGAATTACCTAAAGTCATGAGGAAGTCCCCTCCATTGTAAGTCAGGTCATTAGTACCTCAGTTGTGGTTACTCAAGCCTACATAACTGAATTAGGATTACTCGAGCCTACATAACTGAGTCTAATATTAAGTGAACGGAAGAATATAAATAAAGGTGTGGTGCTCCTCATTTGAGACACACACACTCACTTGTGTAGCGCATAAGAGAGAGAGAGAAAGAGTTGTAGCTGGAGAAGGAGGAGGATAAGTCTTTTGGGTTTTACCTTTTATCTTTTGGGGCATCTATATTGAGGAATATTTTGCCGGGTTTTTCCCATTAGAGTTTTCCCAAGATAAATCTTTGTGTTCTTTTTGTGTGGTTGTGCTTGTCTATCTTTTAGTGATCTTTTGGCTTATGGTTACGCTGTTATGATGCTAAATGTTTTAAGATCTTATATAACCATTAAAAATTCAACATGGTATCAGAGCCACTTTGAAAGAATTCATTGTGCATCCAAAATAGTGCTACAACTACAACTATTGAAGATTAAGGTTTCATGCTTGAAAACCCTAAAATACTAAAACTAGTAGTTTTGGTAGATTCGCTATATCTCGAGATTGGAGAAGGCACAGGAGCCAAAACTTTCACAGACCGAAGCTAAATTCCTGATCTACACTGTTTAAAAGTTTCAGCCTCAGATTCACTATATTCTAGGAGATATGATTCCTCCAAGTTAGGGTTCTAGCCTCTCTTAGGATTAAGCCTTAAACATGTGACCTCGGGAGAACTGCTATAGCTCGGGCTACGAAGGTCGAAATGTCATTTCACAAGATGTTGTAGAAAGGCCACAGACTGTACTTTTTGTGGTAAATATTTTAGACCCCGAAGATGAAACAGTGACACGTGGCAGTCTGTGCAACTTCGCTCTTCTGAACAGTCCTAAAATGAGTCACCTTGGGAAGATGCGCATAAGTCCCAATTGGTAAAACCACTTCTGCTCTACTCTACGGTGTTCGAAAGAGGACATGCGAGGCTACCTCAGTAGGTAATTTTAGACACAAAGGAGCAGTAACTTCGGAGATACCGCAGAAACAATATCATGCATTCTACAAAAGAAACTAAGAAAACTAGGGCATCATATATTTTGCAATTCTGATCAAAGTTTTGAGAAAATGAATATGTTGCTCAGCTCGCCTTTAGGAGAATATTTCTATCCAATCAGATCTAAAAGATTCCAAGTTTTTAAAATTAGGATTTCTCTGATAAACCCTAGATCAGCTAAATCCAGAACCACGACGAACACCTCAAACCAATAAGATCTAATCCTTTGCCATTTACATTTGAGGTTCTCATTTCAAAATGACATAGCACCCCAGCTTGATGAAAATCTTGGTGAAGCTGAAAACTTCCAAGCATGGAAGCATATGATTTCACTGGTTCTTGAATAAAATGAATTGGACATCTACATAAGTGGAGAGGTTCCAGTTCCAAAGGGAAATGAAGCTAAAGCCTTACACAAGAAGAAACTCGACTCATAATAAGAGAAGAGAAGATGGGAGCAACTGAAGATCAAGCGCTCATGATTCAAAAAAGATCCCTCAAGCGATGAGGAATATGAAGAACTCAATTCTGAAAGAACATCTTATCCATCTTAGCATTTGGATAAGAAATAACGATGTCATGAATGAAGAAGATGATGAAGCAGAATGATCAAGGAGTCTACCCATGAAACGAATAAAAGATAAGTATTCAATTGTCATTTCATGATATTGTTTTATATTCAGTTGATGTGTTATGCATGATAGAATGTTTGCATTAATGACAGTATACTACTAATATGCATGTGATGGGTAAGTAGCTCATGGTGCTATACAACTCTCCATTGCTACTTATCTAGAATGAAACCTCCTTGCTGACATATTGGATTAGTGCAAAATCTCAATGATGTCATCTAGAAAGTTTCTGTGAGATATGGATGAATGTTGTATTGGCTAAACAGTTGAATGATGCGTCGTTATGCATATGTTCTATGAAATGGTTCTAACCATGCAACTGGTGCATTTGACTTGTAGGAAAGGTCCTGCACAACCGTCTACAAGAAAAGAAGGATGAGACTTGTTCCAAAGAACAAGTGATGACAATTCAAGATTCACTCCAATAAACATGAAACTAAAGCTCCCAGGGTCAGAGACACCGTGACAGAAGAAAGAGCTTCAGAGAGTAGTAGATCCACCTCGAAGGATGAAGACCACCATGGGTACAAGAGATAACTCAAGATGAAGAAAAGAATGGCGAGACTTCCAAACCAAAGTAAGAGGCCTCAAACACACTCTAGTTGTGTAACACAGTTGGGTGACATCATTGATGCTAACCTTTCCAGCTATGAAAGAAGTTATGATCAAAGAGTAACAGTCGATCATGGGGAATGATGTCTACGAGATGGTTTTGAGACCTGGAGGGAAGTCCGTAGTATCTTCCATATGGATCTACAAGAACAAGTGTACAAAGCAAGGTTCGTGGTTTGCCTCAGAAAGAATAGACTATGACATGACATACTCTATTGACAAGACCCACTAGAAGTATATATCAAGTAGAGAATGAAGAGGGAAGATGACGCTCTGCTTCAGGGGGAGTGACTACAGAATATCTCTGAGTTCGACATGGTACGACATAATGGACAAGCTTCCTGATGGATCGAGACTTTACCAAGAGTAAAGTGGGTTTCAACCTTCAAGGTTGGATGCGAAGACTAGGATATGTTGATGACCTGACAAGATGAACTCATGGAAGATGCTATGATGAAAGAATACTAGAATAATGTTTGGGATATAGTACTCAAACCAGAAAGCAAGAATGTGGTATATTCCAAATGGATTTACATGATAAAATATGTTGCTGATGGAAGTAAGGCAAGACTTGTGACTAGAGGTTTCTCTTAGAAAGAGGGAATTAATTCTGAAGAGACCTTTGCTCCAGGAAGCAAGTTACACTTCCTTCGAAACTATCATGGTACTTGCTTCCATGATGAAGTGGGATATACACCAGATGGATGTAAAAACAAGCCTTCCTTAATAGTATGATTGAGGAAGAATTTTACATCGAATAGTCACAAGGATTTGAAGTTGAAGACATACGGACTCATGTATGCAAGTTGAAGAAGGCCCTGTATGGCCTTAACCAAGCTCCCATATCTTGGTATGGAAGGATAGATAGTTTCTTGACAAGCATGGACTTTACAAAGAGTAAAGAAGTTCCTAACCTTTACTTCAATATTATAGAAGATGAAACTGTCATTCTATTATTGTATGTGGATGATCTATTTGTGACAGGGAATGAGAAACAAATTGTAGAATGCAAGAAGAAGCTCGCTAAAGAATTTGAGATGAAAGACCTTGGTCTAATATTTCCTAGGTCTGGAAGTATGGCAGAATTCAGAAGGAATCTTTCTCAACCAAGGAAAGTATGCAATAGAGATATTGAAAAGATTCAATATGTTGGAATGCAAAGCCATCGCCACACCCATGGATTCCAACCTGAAGTTGTTAGCTGATGACTCGTCAGAGTTAGTGGATGTGACTCAATATAGACAGATTATTGGGTCGTTGATGTATCTAACAAATACCAGACCAGACATTTGTTTTGCTATGAACACCTTGAGTTAGTATCTAGTTCAACCTAGACGTGTTCACCTAATAGCTGCAAAATATGTGATGAGATATCTGAAAGGGACTATACACTTCGGTCTATAATATGATGAAAACCATGATTACAGATTGTATGGCTATAACAGATGCAGATTGGGCTGGAAGTATCTCAAACAGAAGAAGCACATCAGGTGGATGTTTTTTTTTGTCTGGGTCTGCTATGATTTCATGGTTTAGCAGGAAACAATCCAGTATTGCTCTTAGCACAGCTGAAGCAGAATACATAGCAGCTTGCTCTGCTAGTTGTGAAGTCATATGGCTTCGGAAGCTGATGATAGGTCTATTTGACCTAGAGATGGATACTACTGAGATTCTATGTGATAACCAGAGTTGTATAAAGATGACAAAGAACCCAGTGTTCCATCAAAGCACATAGAAATCCAGTATTTCTACATACGAGATAAGATACAAACGATGATGTTTCAGTATTCCCATAATGAAGATATAGATGATGTTTCAGTATTTACATACTATAGATGTAGATGATGGTGATTCAGTATTTCTATACTGAAGACACATATGATGATGCTTTCAGTATTTCTATACTGAAGATACAGATGATGATGCTTTCAATGTTCACATACTGGAGATACAAATGATGATAGTTCAGTATTCACATACTGAAGATGTAGATAATGATGGTTTAGATGATGATGTTACAAGATGATGATTCAACACTGATGTGTTGACAAAGCCTCTGTCTCGGGTAAAGTTCGAACACTTTCGAGACAATATTGGTGTTGTTTGAAAAGACCTTCCTTGAAAGGGGGAGCAGTGATGTTGCAGTGGGATTGTATCATCCCTAGACACTTGTCCTAAAGTGATCCGGTGACTTCGGTCCTCGAGAATGAAGAGGGATTGTATCATCCCGGAACATTTGTCCAGAACGGATCCGGTGACTTCGGTCCTCGAGAATGTGGAGGGATTGTATCATCCTGGGACATCTATCTAGAACGGATCCGGTAACTTCGTCCTCGAGAATGTGTTGGGATTGTATCATCCCTAAACTTCAGTTCAGAACGAATCCGGTGGCTTCGGTCCTCGAGAATGTGGTAGGATTGTATCATCCTTGAACTTCAGTTCAGAACGGATACGATGACTTCGATACTTGAGAACGTGGTAGGATTGTATCATCCTGGAACTTCGGTTCAGAACGGATCCAGTGACTTCGATACTCGAGAACATCGTAGGATTGTATCATCCTTGAACTTTGGTTCAGAACTGATCTAGTGACTTCGGTACTCGAAAACGTGGTAGGATTGTATCATCCTTGAACTTTTGTTCAGAATGGATCCAGTGACTTCGGTACTCGAGAACATGGTAGGATTGCATCATCCTTGGACTTAGTCCTAAAGTGATAGGGAGTGATTATCCCATAATTGAATCCGGTGACTTCGGTTGTCGAGAATGTGGTGGGATTGCATCATCCGTGAAATTTAAGTCCAAAAGTGATCCGAAGATCGTCTTCGTATTGTGGATTGCAGGTTGTTGCTAATGACAATGATGTTCCTGATCAAAAGATCAGAGTGTGATGATGATGATGTTACTGATCGAAAGATAAGATTGTGATGATAATGATGTTACTGATCGAAAGATCAGAATGTGATGATGATGATGTTGCTCATCGAAATAGCAAAGTATGATGATGATGATGATTGTTGATCGAAAGATCAGAATGTGATGATGATGATTTTGTTGATCGAAAGTTCAGAATATGATGATGATGATGATGCTAATCGAAAGTTCAGAGTATGATGATGATGATATTGTTGATTGAAAGATCAAATTATTGTTGATGATGATGATGATGTTGCTGATCGAAAAGTCAAAGTATGATGATGATGTTGTTGATTAAAAGATCAAAGTATTGCTGCTGACGATAATGATGGTGTCTGATCGAAAGATCAAAGCCGATGACAATGATGTTGTTTGATCGAAAGATCAAAGTATTTATGATGATGTTGCTGATAAAGAGATCAAAGTGTTGATGATGATGTTGTCGATGATGATGATGTCACTAATTGAGAGATCAAAGTATTGATGATGATGTTGCTCAAAGTATTGTTGATAATGATGATCGCTGATTGAAAATATTAAAATGCTGATGATGATGCTGTTGATCGAGCAGTCAAAGTGTTGCTGCTGCTGAAGTCTAAAGATGAAGACTATATGTTAAAGATGTTGAAAAGATTCCAATGATTTATAGATGTGTCACCCTGATGATGACGCTGATGATGCCCTCCTTCTCCTACTGTTGTTGTTTTTTATGTTGTTGTAGAATACCCTTCTCGTAAGGGGGAGTGTTGAATTATTGTAACTTCGAAGAATATTCTAAATATATTTTGTGGTCCTCGATGTTCCTATCGGGAAAATTACCTAAATTCATGAGGAAGTCCCCTCCATTGTAAGTTGGGTCATTAGTACCCCAGTTGTGGTTACTCGAGCCTACATAACTGAATTAGGATTACTCGAGCCTACATAACTAAGTCTAATATTAAGTGAACAGAAGAATATAAATAGAGGTGTGGCGCTCCTCATTTGAGACACACGCTCACTTGTGTAGCGCATAAGAGAGAGAGAAAGAGCTATAGCTAGAG
>LPNX011073586.1:225610-254466 GCA_001517045.1 Pseudotsuga menziesii | reverse complement strand
AGCATTCATGAAAAGTAGTGTTTTTCAACATACATGAATGCAAAGCCTAAAATAATAAAAGTCCGTATAAAAATATACGTGGACCAAGGCTATGGAAAATCAAAGGCCCAAAAAAGCAATGGTTCCTAAAAGTTCCATCTAAAAATTGCTGGCCTTACTTGTATTGAGTTTGATTGTAAGCATTTGTCAAGGTGAGTAAGCACCTCTGAAGTAGTTCACCCATTTGTGAGGCACTTCCATCCCCTTTGTTGTTGTTTGTCCGACATATGGCTAGAGTGAGTATTCCCTTTCCATATCCAAAGTGTCACAGTGTTGAGTTGGTGGTCAGCCTTGGTCCTAGCCTTATGAATTTTAGCCTTCACCCTTCACTAGCAAATTGATTACAACGATGAAGTGAGTATAGTCTTGAAACTATAGTCTGAGTTATAATAAATAAAACCCTATATATGTATTTGGTTGATGTGCCACCAGTGAAGTGATTGCTACTTGTTATGATTGTTACTTAAATTATTTGTAGAGGATTTCTTAGCCTTTTAACAGTTGCAGTAGAGGGATGTCAGCCTGAGTTATATTATTGGTATCTGGTCATTTACAAGTTATTATTTTATCTATTTGATATTGTAGATGATCAGACAGAGACCTGGAGAGGGTATGAGTATATACCTTAGATGGACTTGGACTTTCTGAGTCCAGTGAGACAGCTTGTTTTCAATTTCGGGCACTTATAGAGATGGTCAGGCTCATTTTACCCTTTTGGTGCAATTTTGCTTCACTAGATGGCAGATCTGAGTAGGGAGATGATTTTGTTGGATCTCCTAGGGCGTTGTATGGGGCATAAAGGGGTCCAGCCACTTGATTGTACCATAGTACCCCCCTCCCAGAGAGCCTAGTGGGCTCAGTTGGATAACGAAGGCACCCTAGGAGGTTGTTCTAGGCCTATCATGTTTGTCGGGGTAGATTAAAAAATAATTAAATGGCTAGTGAAGAAATTGATTTGGGTTGCTGAGGCAAGGAAATGGCATGGGATGAATTCTGATGATGAGAGTGATGCCTTCCACACCTTCTCCAACAGTTGCAGCACCTGGATAGGCCCACATCTACTTTTTGGGCATTTTATATTATTTTCTTGAGCTTTTGGAGGCTCACAATTTCCTCGAGACACAATTTCACAGTTTAAAATTTATATTATTTTTATTGTGTCATGGGGACACCCAGAGGGAGTTAGTTAACACTCCATGGACCCACCATGTGCTTCATTTATTTCTTGTTGAGTGGGATCCCCTCTCCTTAGGTGATTTAGTCCACTTTTATATCATATTGTTATATTAATCCATGTATTGTATGTTGAGCTCATCTCAACCATTGATTAGACATTTGTATTTTTTAATCTTAGCTACTCATTTGAAAAGTGGTTATGATTTTGGTTCTCTCATTCCTATTTAAAGGAGAGAGCTTCTCATTTGTAAGGGGTCTTTGGCTCTTAGGTCTGGATAATAGAAAACTTTTCTAGTGGATGTTTCTTAGATCTCATTTGCATCTGGTGTTCTTAGATGGTGATTGGAAAGTCTTTTGTTTCATAGCATTCAGAAAATTTTGTGAGATTTATATATTTTTTCAGGAATCTTTGTCATGTCTACATGAGGGAAACATCAGCTTGGGCGTTTTTGCAGGGGCTCCTCAACTCGCTTGGATTGGCTTCACTTGTACCAAGGGGTTTTCATTAATGTCATTGCAATCTATGATTTTTTCTTGCTATTTTTTGTAGCATCTTGCTTTTTCTCATGATCCAGCAAATTTGATATGGTTGACGTTTGTTGTGCAGGAGAGAGGGTGCATTGACTTCTTGGAGCAAAACGTTGGACATAGAACTCGCTCAAAGCTTCTCAAATTGATCAGGATAGCAGGAATCATCATCATCAAGGAATCTACAAGGTTTTACAGGTAAGATCTACAAGTTAGTACCTATCTTCCAGATCTCAATCCATTGGCATCTGCTTTCTTCATTTTCACATTAAAATCTCATAATAATAAAAAACCAAAAATACTAAAAAATCGACCGCTTGATCTCTGGCCAAACCATTGTTGGGCTTTGCAGCTCGGGTCTTCCCCTCACCAAATATTCCTCAACGCTGAGCTAGAAGTGGTCGATTTGCCCTACATCTGAAAAATCGGCTTCCCAAACCCTAGCGCTATCTATCAAGCTGCTGGTTTTTCCCATGATCTGACTTTTCCGGCAAAATACCTTTTTGGGTTTGTAGATCGGAGTATTTCCCAGGTGGGTCTCCTCCAACGCTAAGTAGATAGTGTTTCCATTGCCCTAGATCTGACATGCACTAATCTCCAACCCTAACGCTCCCCCCTCTTTTGCTTGTTTTTCTTGTGGTTTGACTTTATCCTGGTAACTTGGATATTCTAATATTGTCATGTCTTTCATCGAGTCTATCCATCGGTACTAGGTATCCCCAATCTTGTTCCAACCCTCCTTGCATTGGTTACCTTTCCCAAGGTAGCGGATATCCTCACCTGTTGCTAGTAACTTAACCCCAAATCTAGTACTTACCTCATAGGTCACCTGTGTCCCACTTTGGATCAAGCCTCACACTTACTAAACCCTAATCCAAATCCTTAGTTCACCTAGTGACATCCTCCATAGATCTAGGGTTTCCATCTTACCTTACACCTTATGTACCTCAAGTCTATTTGATCTGATCTGATGTCTAGGTCTGATCTCTCCTATTGGGAGTAGATCTGGGTCTCCCTCTTTGTTATCTTGGGCTAAGATAACATAAAGCGGAGACTGCCTCGATTGGCGTGACAACCATCCATTTGAGAGTCGAGATAATCTTGGTTCCACCTCCTTAGTTGCTTATCCCTCTACCATCCATCCCAGATCCACCTCACATAGGAAACTACAAGGTTGGTGATAACACCATTCATGAAAAGAAGTGTTTTTGAACATACATGAATGCAAGGCAAGCCTAATGAAATTGGCTTTGAAGTGTAAATATGAAATGTGAAATGTAAAACCCATGTAACAAGTGTTTTTAAACACGCATGGAGCATGAAGCCTTAATAAATAAAAATCCATGTAACAAATGCATGGATCAAGGCTATGAAAACTCGAAGGCCCAAAAGGAAATGGTTCGTAAAAGTTATATCTAAAGATTGTTGGCCTCACTTGTATTTGATATGGATTCTGAGCATTTGTCAAGGTGAATAAACACCTCTTAACGTAACTTACCCATTTGTGAGACACTGCCATCCCCAGTGTTATTGCTTGTCCGACATATGTTAGAGTGAGTATCCCCTTTTGATTTCTAAGGTATCACAGTGTCAAGTTGGTAGTCACCCTTTAGCCTAGCCTTTTGATTTTTAGCCTTCATCCTTCACTAGCAAATTGATTACAACTATGAAGTGAGAATGGTCTTAAAAGTATGGTCTGAGCCATAACTAATAATTAACAAAACTCTATATATTTGGTTGGTAAACCGCCAGTGAAATGATTACTACTTGTTATAATTGTTACTTGAATGATTTGTAGAGCATGTTCTTGAAAGTATGGTCTGAGCCATAACTAATAATTAACAAAACTCTATATATTTGGTTGGTAAACCGCCAGTGAAATGATTACTACTTGTTAGAATTGTTACTTGAATGATTTGTAGAGCATGTCTTAACCTCTAAACACTTGTAGCAGTTTGATGTTAACTTGGGTCATATTATTGGTCATGTTGACTTGGTCAAACCTAGTATGACCAATGTCGACCACAGGACATAAAGAGGATAGATCTCAAATGATGCATATACATGATATGTGGTCTATTGCAGGTTACGAGATGATTCTATGCAATGATTATTGGTTTATGATGATGATTTGTGGTATTCAACATTATTTGATCATTTACAGATTATTATTATTTTATCTGTCTAGGCATATTAGATATTGTACATGATCATGCAAAAACCTGTAGGGTGTATGTATATGCACCTTAGATGGATTTGGGCTCCCTGCGTCCAATGAGACAGCTTGTTTTCAGTTTTGGGCAAATACAGTGATGATTTGTCTCAGTATACCATTCTGGTGCAGTTTTGCCATATTAAATGACATGTCAGAGCAGAAGGATGATTTGATTGGCTCACCTAGGGCGTTGTATGAGGAGGGGGTCATCCAGCCACTTGTTTTTACCATTATACCCCCCTCCCAGAGAGCCTAGTGGGCTCAGTTGGACAATGCAGACACTCCAGGAGGTAGTTTGGGAAGGTTCACAATTCCTAAGGCAAATTAAAAATGGTAAAAATGGCTACTGAAGAATTCAATTTGGGCTACTGAGGCAAGGAAATGACATGAGATAAGTTTTGATGATGTGTGATTCCTTCCACCCTTTCTCCAGCAATTTCAGCATTTAGGA
Organism: Pseudotsuga menziesii; assembly: GCA_001517045.1. Classification (NCBI taxonomy): domain Eukaryota; kingdom Viridiplantae; phylum Streptophyta; class Pinopsida; order Pinales; family Pinaceae; genus Pseudotsuga; species Pseudotsuga menziesii. The sequence goes on along the minus strand of LPNX011073586.1, from coordinate 250,057 downwards.
GGACCTACACCCATCTCTCCGATATGCTTTATGATTTTCTGGAGCTTTTGGGGGCTCACGATTTTCCCAGAGAGGCACTATTTTGTACTTAGAGTTATATTTTATTTATATTGTGCCATGGGGACACACTAGGGGTGTTAGACATTGCCTCCTAGACCCACCATGAGCTTTATTCATGTTTATTTTGTCATATTGAGTGGGATCCCCTCTCCTAGGGCGATTTTGTCCATTGATGTGTTATATTATTATATTGATCCATGTGCTTTATGTTGAACTCATCTCAACAATTGATTAGAACATTTTGATCTTTTAATCTTAGCCATCCATTTAAAATGTGGTTAGGATTTTGGTATCTCTCATTCCTATTTAAAGGAGAGACCTTCTCATTGTTAAGGGGTCTTTGGCTCTTGGAATCTTGATAATAGAAAACTCTTTTGTGGAAATTCTTGGGTCTCCTTTGCATCTGGTGTTCCTCATGGTGATTGGAAAGTCTATTGCATCCTAGCATTTGAGTATTTGTGGTGAGATCTATATTTTCGTGGAAACTTTGTTTTTTCTATAGGAGGGCGACTTCACTTGGGCGTTTTTGCAGGGCTTCCTCAACTCGCTTGTTTGGCTTCGCTTGTATCAGGGGGTTATCATTACTATCATTGTGATCTATGGTTTCATCTTGTTATTTTTTTGTAGCATTTGTCCATTTCTCTTGATGCATCAAATATGATATTGTTGATGTTTGTTGTGTAGGAGGGAGGGCGCATTGGCTTCCTTGGACAAATCGATTTGCATAGATTCTTCATCCAAATCTTCTCAAATTGATCGAGACATAGATCATCATCATCAAGGCATCTACAAGGTTATCCAGGTAAGATCCACAGGTTAGTTCTTCTTTTCTTGGTTCCAATCCATTGGCGTCTTCATTTTATTGTTAAAAACCCTAACTAAAAATAATTGGAAAATTATACAGATCAAACCGCTTGATCATTTGGCAAACCATTTCTGGGTATTGTAGATTAGGGAAAACCCTAAGTGGGTTCTCATAGGCGTCATGCTTAGGTGACTCCACAAGGCCCAAAGTCCAAGGCACTAATCCATAAACCCTAGCGCATTCCTCATCTTGGCCAAATTTTCTTGTGTTTTGATCCTATCTTTGAGGCTTGGGTACTTTGATACTGTCATACTTTTCCTCAAGTCTATCCATTAGTACTAAATAGCCTCAATCTTGTCCTTAACCTCTCTGCATTGGACACGATTCCCAAGGCAGTGGATATTTTCATCATTTGTTGGGACCTTGATTCTGGATCTAGAAATAAACCTCATAAGTCATTTGTATTTCAACTTTGGATCAATTTCATACTTCATAAGATCCTTGATCCAAACCATAACTCATCTTGTGGCTTCATCCATAGATCTAGGGTTTACTTCGCTTTACACCTTACGTACTTCACCTTCGCTTGATTTGATCTAGTGTATTGATTTGATCTCTCTTGTCAGGAGGAGATCTGGGTCTCCCCCATTGTTGTCTTGGGCTAAGACAACATCAAGTGAAGATTGCCTCGATTGGCGTGACAACCATCCATTTGGGAGTCGAGGTTATCTTGGTTCACCTCTTTGGTTGCCTTTTCCCTCTACCATCCATCTTAGATCCATCTCATAGGGGAAACTACAAGTCTAGTGATAACAATTTTATTAGAAAACCTTTGGTCCATTTATTTTATGGTTTTATTATAAAACCATTGGACCTTTTATTTTACTTTTGACCATTTTCTTTATTACACCATGTTTTATTTTTTATAATCATTGACCATTTATTTTATGGTTTTATTTTGGACCACTTTTCCTAAATCAACCTAAGTGTTTGATTCACACACCCTAACCAATGTATAAAAAAGATAAGGGTTTCATTCAAGTTAGATACAACAAATTGTATCTTTCTCTTATCTAGTTTTTTCTGGTTGTTGCGTCTTGCACGTGACTACCTCTGCATGACTGTTCTGTTTCTGACCCCTTGTCATGTGTGTCTCTCCTTCTCACAACTGTTACAGATCACAACTCCTGTATGACTGGGCTAGCTCCCGTATTCTGCTCCGTGCGACTCCTTCCTGACTAGGCTAGCTTCCAGGTTCTTCTTCGCGTAGCTCTTGCATGACTGGGCTAGCTCCCGGGTTCTGCTCCATGTGGCTCCTGCGTGACGGGCTAGCTCCCGTGTGATCCTTCTTCTACGTTAACCTTTCAACTGTTACTCCATCGCCTATGGCCTTCGATGCTCTCTGCGTGTTGCTCCTCTCGCGTGATTGGGATACCTTATGGCTCCTTCGCTGCTCACATGTGACTTACCTTCTGTGTGATCCTTCCAGCTTTCTCCACGGTGACTGTATCTGTATCTGCGTGATCATTTTTGTGACTTCAACATAACTGCATGTTTTGATCTTCTCTATTGATATCCCGTGGCTCATCATTGCTTTGCTTAGCAACGTGATCTTCTCTCTTGTTGCAATAGCATGGATGCACTCCCTTGCAGTGTGAATGGTTTGTCCTTACTTGTATGACTATGGGTCACTTCCCAGTGTGAAGTTTATCTCTGATTGTGCGTCACTGCTCCGTATGATTGTGTATCTATGCATAAGTGTGATTGTACTGAGTATGAATGTGGTGCTAATTTGATTAAAGAATCTGAGGTTGTTTACTTCTGCTTTAACTCACTCACTCTCTCTCTCTCTCTCTCTCTCTCTCTCTCTCTTAAGGTATGTAAGTTGTTTTCCCAAATTGACTTGTCACTTCAGTAACAAGATCAACTTAGTATCTGAGTATAAGGTTGATTCAAATAATGGTTATGATTCTTTAGTACTGTTATCTCTTGTACATTATTTATTATTTTGTTACTGTATGTGGTAAATCATCTCAAGGACCAACTTTAACGCACTGACTAGCAGAGTGTTAAAGTTGACCAACTTTAACACAGTGACCAAGAAAGTGTTAAAGTTGAAAGAGATGAAAATTATGTTTAATTTTATTGCAGATCAAATTTATTGAAACAAGTACTATTCTGAATATAACCTTGTTTTGTTTATGCATTGAAGTATATTTGTTCCTGTTAAATCTGAACCTAACCTTAAATTTCAACACACTTTTTACTTAAAGCAACCCCAACTTGTCCTTTTACAATGGCAAAAGGACCCCCCTCCTTGGCACATTTAGTAGGGTGCATTGCAGAAAATATGGGGCGTAACAATAAGGAACCCTCCCTTAGCCTAGAAGTGACTTAGAATGTGGGAAAACTTAAAACTAAGGTGACAGTGGTGATAGTTTTCCATAGTTGCATGCCAAAACACTAGTGTATTGGGACTTTGCCACTAAAGTGTCAATTTGAGTTATAACAGGTCCAATTAAAAATATTTATCTAAAAGTTAGGGACAATTTATTCTAAAGAAAGAACTGATGAGTAGCTTGAGATAGTCATTATAATGTACAATCTATTATATCTACTTTTCAGATGTCCTAAATACTAAGTCACCTGACACAAAGACATGAGACACTGAGGACACGAGAATACAAGTGTCCGACACGGGCACGACGACCCCAAAAATTAGGACACGGAGGACACGCACACACACACACACACACACACATATTCAGATCCAAAATTTTGTAGAAACTAGAAAATTTACAAATATTCAATAGAAATTACAATCAATACACATTACACATTCACAAATCACAATGCATATGTCAATGATAGACCTAACTGAAACCACCATTAGCGGAAAGGAATAGGTCTCAATCCACTATTGAAACAAGGGAAAAAGGTTGGTGATTGGTTTTCTTCGCCTCCATTATTGGATGCCTGCAAGAGGGATAAGAAAGCCAACCAAAATATGACTATTTCTATTTGATTAGATTACATGGATGGGGGCCACACCCGATTATTATATGTTCCCATTACTAAACACCCTTTATATTTTAGATTATGCCACTTACAATGATGATGCCACTTAGATTGAATGTCATGGGGATGAACTATGCTGTGTGGGGGCACCCCCCACCCCCTCACTCCCGAAGCTCGCTCCCAAAAAGCACCCAAGACGCTCCTGAGGTGCTCCCTTCCTTTCCTATATTAAAAGCTCCTATACTAGGTTGATCATTTGATGACAATGTTATGGTAACTCACTTCTTTGCCAAGCTCCTATAAAAAAAATTATGGTTGATCATTTGATGATCTTGTTAAAAGTTTTAACTACTAGATGATTGATGTTATATGGTTTAATCCATGTATTCTACAATTAATTCAACATCCTACATGTTTTTTAGATATAAATCCATCAAAATATATTAAAATATATACTATACAAAAAACGCTCCCAAAACGAGAGCTTTTGAAAATTTTGCTTTTCGCTTCGCTCCCGCTTCTCACTCCCACTCTCCCAACAACATAGGGTAGTTCCCACTCTCCCAACAACATAAGGTAGGAACAACATAGATGTCGGAACGCCATTGCCAAATACAAAATGGGGTAGTTCCAGATGGAAAACCTTCTAATGCTCTTCACCTACAAAAAAAACCCTCTTAGAGCTCAATCCTCACTGAAAAGTGTGAATGAATGACAATAAAATTGTTTTTTTACATTTTTTTTGGGTCAGAAGTGTCTTGTTTTAGGGACACGTCCTAACACAGTGTCTTGTTTTTAGGGACACGTGCTGACACCATATTAGGACATGTTCGTGTCCGACACGATCACATGGGACACTTTGGCCTATTTGGATGTGTCTGGTGACTTAGCCTAAATGTATTAGTAGACACAATTCATTCCACCCGGCCACTAAAGTTAGATAACAATATTACAAAGAGGCCATATGCCTCTCATTAAGACTCAGATGTCCAATATTTATTAGTAGATACAATTCATTCTACCCGACCACTACAGTTAGATGACAAATTGTAAGTCAACCATTCTGATCTAATATCAATGCAATATTTCAAAGAGGTCATATGCCACTCATTAAGTCTTGGAGCATAACACCATGCATGTAGCATTAGTAAGAGGCAACAGGACCTCATCTTCCATGAACATTCAACCATAGTTGAGAATATTATCTTCTATTTCTGAGAAAGTTCTTGGGGTTCTCTTGGATCACTAAGGAGTTGTATCCAACTTTTCTCATCTAGCTTCATTTCTCATCATATCAGATAACAACGGTTGATGTTATGGTTTTTGTCCAAATATCCCCTATACACATTTTATCTTGATGAATTTTAATATTATCCTCACAACATAGTTGGTGTCATGCTGCTTTTAGGAGAAATGAGTATGAATGCTTCTAATCAACCTAGTCATATAAACTTCACAAAACCTCTGAATTTATAGAACTCGAAAGTACTCCACACTATTATACATCACATTAAATTTTCAACTCGCTGACATTCTATTCACATGCCATGGCTGTAAGTGTGGATGCAGTATTACAGAATAGCTGTAAAATGGATGGGCAAAGAATTCACCTTTGCCAATCTTAAATTGCAAGCATATTGTGATTGCATACTTAGGAAAGCATATTTAATCCTAGCTGTTTGTACAAATCGAACAGGCGCATAGATCAGTGTTGAAAATACAAACTCTTATATGATTACATTTCATGATAACTACCAAATTTTAATCCACCCCAGAGAAATGCATGAAAACACAATTAATGAGAAGACACTGAATACTTGATGGGCAATGTTCTCTTTAAGGAAACAGCCTTTCAAGTTTCAGCTATGGACATCTTATTTGTATAATTCCACTTTGCAGTTGAGAAGCACATTACATGTGCCTGTAGACACTTGAGTGCAAGTTTAGGATATAGGAAGCAACGAACAGATGTATATCAAAACTCTGTTTTTGACAAACCCTGCATAGTTGTAGAAAGTGGATATTCAGTTTGAAAAATAGTACAAAAGTATATCCTTTTTCATCAAGTTTTTTGAACTGATAGCCACAGCAATAAGCTAGATCCGTCCATCTAAATTTTATTGAATACACATTTTATGGAGATGAGCAATTGAAGATCACTTTACCTTAAATAATAAATCATGAGCAATATTTTCCCATGGAAGTGAAAGTGACATCAGACAGCATCTTAGAGGCAACATTTCAGAGTCAGGCTTTTTAGCAGCACCAACAGCAACATAGGCATGCTTTGCTGCTGTAGATGCAGCAATTGCAGCCTTACGCACAATAGTTCCTATACCCATTTTGAAACCTCCCTTTGATATTTGAACTGGTGATGGAGGACCTGTCTCCTCTTCACTCTGATCTGTAGTAACAATCAACCATGAGCTATTTATATGTTCTTTATTTATTTTTCTTTTTCTGCAAACTATAATAAATTGTATCCACAACATTAAGCACAAGAGAGTAAAGTGAGATCAAGTTCAAGTTTTTCCAAAAGGCCAAATAATATTTACAAAGTCTAGTATGACTGACGAAGGTTCAAAATAAAAAATACAAAAGGATAAGAGACTAGATTAAATCCTTTGTTTGAGAGAGATTTGGCTCCTAAGTGAAACCCATATTACAAAGATCATTTTCTGAGAGCTGTGTCATTTGAGTATGTGCAGTATAGTATATACACAAAAAGTTCAACACTATAATATTCTGGCAAAATAGAATATAATTAGAATCTGCTTCAATCACATACCTATAACCAAAGAATTTATAAGATAAAACTACCGTTGGGTATGTGTTGTATTCTTTGCATGTGTATGTGGGCATTGGCGGCTGACAATCCCCACCCATCTAGTGTCCTTTGTTGAATGTGCAGGGCGCTGAACGTGGCGCTGTATTGGGCGGGGGGTGAGGTGGGGCTGCCGGTTCCCTCCCCCTTCCGTGAAGCGGACATTGGCAATGGGATAACGCCTGCCCATTGCTGATACTAGCCAAAGGCAAGTTCAAACTTTTTTGGGCTATTTTTGGGTTTTTCCTAAAAATGTGTAATTTAATCTCAGTAAAGGAATTGGGTTCTATCTCTAATCCGGGTTAATGGATTAGGTTTTCGATGCTGCAGAATACCTACATATTTTACTGTGAGTGTTAATAATCATAATGAGAAGTGAGAGGTGCAGCTCTAAGTTTTGTTGGTTTTCACAGTTAAGGGGTTCCAAGGTAAATATCTGTGTATTATATGTGAATGTTGTGGTGTAATCTCTATTTTGCTTAAAAGAATGTGTGCTTTGCTTCTGTGCACGGGTTTAAAACTTACAATTACTAGTGGATTTGTCTAATGGCATAGCCAAACTTTGTCAAAAATTACATAAGTGTTGAGATTCAAACTCAGAACAATTCTTCTAACTAAAAATAGATGAGAGAGAACTTCCTGAATAGTGAAAGCTATGAACACTTTGAATTTAGATTTCTCAGCTACAAAAACAGATGAGAGATGAGGGTTCTAGACTGATTACATGTGTATTCCCACTTTTCAGATGGAAGTTACAATTTGCTAGAAGACAAACTAAAAAATAAAGTTCACTAAAAACAACTCATTAGAGACAAAATTACTCAAGCACGATATTGATACAATGTGATACTTATAAATAATCTTACGAATATATGGTTTTCTGAAACTTGGACTGATGTATCTATTCATCTTGAATAAGGATGGGAAGGCATAATTTGACAATACTGAGATAAATTTATATTAATCTCCACTAATGACAAAAAACGTCAATGGGACTTGAGCCCAAGGAATTAACTCAGCCAGTTGTTGCCAATGTTGCCAAGCATTTGGCTGGTTCTGTGCTGGCAAGTGCCCAGTCTGAATCCCCCTAGGTGAGGCGCAGTAATCTATGCCGCTGGGTTTACTAGGGATGCCATTCATAAATATGGAGAAGCACCCCTTGGGTTTACCCACCAGGTTTTCCTTGAAGAAAAAGGTCAATGGGACTTGGAATGACAGCAACAGTAACAAGATAAAAAATGCCCAAGGCATATCCTCCCTAAATTTAGAAAAAAAAAAAGAAGCGAAAAATAAATTACAGTAATAAAAAAAGTGAAAGTGCAGTTAAAGTTAAACCCAGAATGGTTAACCCCTTAACAGTGCAGTAAAGTACAGCCATGGAAAATAAGACAGACAGCAATTGAAGCCCTAATGAAAAGTGAAAGTTGATGGATATCAGAGATATCTCCATTTTATGATGCAAATCATTCGCAACATATGTTATATTTTAGGATATATGGATAATGAAGAAGTGACTAGTGGTTTGTTTTTCATTTGGGATTAGTATTTCCGATACAGATTAAATATACAAACAGATTGCTGAAGAAAGACCATAAATGAAAGTCGCAACATTTTTTCATGTTAGCTAGCTAACAAGTTTTCTGCTAGCTTCCACAGAATGGTTCTCTAACAAGTGAGCTCATGCCTAAGACAATAGCCACCCAAACAAGACTATATTATACCTGTGATTGCATTATTATGCATCATCTCTTCAGCATACTTCTACTTGTATTCTGTATAGGAGTGCTGCGGACCAGCGCTTCCAACAGAAATAAAATTCGAGTCAGTGACTCTAACAATTACTATTGCTCTACCATAATCCATCTCAAATATCCTACTGAACTCTACTGCATATAAATATCCAAAATACGTTATAACAATTGGGACTGAGAAATTCAAGCACATATATGCATATGCTAGAGCATAATTTTAATTTTGTTGCCTAGATCAACTGAATTTGATATTTGAGGTATACTCTTATTCTCCTATATCACAACATTTAAGTCAAGGAGGCACAAATTCCATGCTTGGGTGTGTGATACACAACTGAAATAAAAGGTTTCAGTTCAAATCTCTACAACTTTAACTACAACTACACAACCATAAGTATTAATCTTACAGTTTTTATCATTGCTTTGCAATGTTAGTAGTATGGAACGGAATTACCTATAACTGCTGAGACTGCAACTTCTACTTCGCCACAATCTCCAGGTCCTCGCATGAAGAGCCTCTCGGACTTTGTCGGAGAACTTCCAGCAAAGAGAAGGCCACCAAATTTAGATCTTCCAGCTGTAAAATAAAAGAGGCACTGAATGGAAGCGATCAGAATCATAATCTCAAAAAGAAAGCCTAAAATTCAGCATATATGATTGAGATGAAATTAGAAACATGTCCAGCTACTGCCCAACGGAACCATCAAAGTATTCTCATAAATTTATGACCATTTATTAATTCAGTATTTTGTTGATACACTCGTAAGTGTTGTTTTTCTTTGATCAGTGACAACAAGATTACCTAATATGCAGACAAAACAGATTCAAGTCAAATACTACAGCAGTGATTTGCATTGATCCATAATTGGGGGACTTATAGCCCACTCAACTTACCAACACCGATACGTGTGTAGAAAATTATTTCTAATCTCTGTCCTCAATCTTGTATATAGATATCAGGCTACAAAGATTTTTCTCTTTTTTTTTGAGATGTTCTGTTTTCCTGATGAGTATGCACACTAGCAACCAATGGTTAAGCCAATAAAAACCAATACTATTAATTCTGTCACTGATTTCAAGCTTCTCTGCTTTCAAACGTGGTTCTCTGCTTGGTTGTTTGGTTGGCTTACTTATGGCACAGAGGCTATTTCAATACTCCATTCCAGCAATACTAACCCAATGACCAAACAGTAGTATGTGCAACTGCAAACTGACCTACAGCGATCTTCTGAAGAAAGTAACTTACTCAACCAGCAATGCCACCTGTCTTATTCACAGGATGGACGACTTGGTGTACTTGCTTGCCACATAACCACAGCGAATGAAGACTCCAGTGCATAAGCTCTACATGAACATCTTTCTTTGACGGTTGGTTGCAGACTGAAGGATAGCCACTATGAATACGTTTTCTCTTTGCAAACGGTTTCTCTTGCTATTGCTTAATATCTTAGTACATAACAAGAAAGATGACCAACCAAGATATTGAAATGCCCAGCACATAATACTCACTCCAGCACCAAATAAAATTTAGCCCAACTGCTTTGAAATGCCCAGCATGTATAAATTCGCCTAGCACTATTTAAATTTGTCTCTTTTAAGAGGAATACAAGCCAGCAAGTAGAATGAACACTCAACAATTCTAAAATTCGTCCGGCACTGTTTAAATTTAGCCCAACAGGTATTAAATGCCCAAGACTTGTTTAAATTTCATCTAGCACAAAAGTAATTCGCCCAACAATAATTAATTTGCCCCAGCATTTATAAAATTGCTCTGACAACATTTATATTCACCCCAGGAAGAATAAATTCGCCCAAGACAGTTCAATGATGCCCGACCAGGCTTTCCAGGGCACCTTCCTTTGAAGGTTGACCAATTGTTAAATGAAAAGAAAACTTGCTAGAGCCTGAAGGAAACAAGCTCAAGTACTTTATCCATCTGTGAGACACTGCCATCCCCTGTTACCATTTGTCATGCATATGTCATTTTGGTTGAGTGTACTAGTTATCATTCAGAGAGATCACATGGTCAAAATCAGTTATGAGTCATTCCCCTTTACCTTAGCCTTGTTTTCCACCTTCACCCAGCACTAGCTGACTGTTTAAACTTTGTAAGCATGGCATGCACAAGAGAAGGTTCAATGATCTTTCGAAGGCACAGGTATATCTTACTTATTATTATTGTCACCATGATTCTGAATAACATGACTTAAGTTGGGTTTTGATATACACAATTGAAACATTTCTTACCTTCAATACCTGCAGGATCATATTCATACAGCATCTCACCTACAGTTTGGGTACTTTAACCTGGTCAACTTAGTTGACCAAGTCAAACACGGTTCCCAAGGCGATGACTCAAGAAACAACAATGCTTATATTTGCTCCAGACATGCCCAAGACCAACACCGCAATGACATTTTTTTGAGTTTGGCCTCAAATTGCACATTCAGTGATTATTATCACTTTATTATTGGCCAGTTTTATTATTATGGCAGTGATTTTGGTTCTCCTAGAGCATTGCAGTGTTCTAGGGGGTATGAGTAGTCACTTATACCATTCTTCTATGCCTCTAGATCATCCAGTGTAATCAGTTTGACCCCGTTCTTAGACAGAACAGAGTTATGATGATTTTATTCAGTTCCAGAGGATGTACCACCCCAAAACGAACTAGGAATTCACTAAAAAAATCGATTTGGCTAGGGAAGTCAAGGGAATGGCAGGAAATTCACTCAGATGATGTATTTTGGCTTCGCGGTCAGTTCTTCAACAGTTTTAGTCAGCATTGGGTCCGGAATTATTTTATTTTGGATTAGCCAGTGAGGACGTCCCCAAGGGGTGCCCTTCAACTTGGCCAATTGATGTATTATATTCTTATATCCTATGTTTTGAGGTTGTAATGGGGCATAGAGTGATTTAAGCCCCTAGTGACCCCCTTTGATGCACTATCATGTCATATCTTACGTTATTTTGTGTTTTCCACCTTACAAAGGCGTCCTTGAGCAAAGTGTGCCCCCCTTTGATATGGTCACCGTGATCCATGTATTTGTGATCTCCATTGTTGATGATTTCTTAATCTCAATTGTCGGATGATAATTAAGTAAAAAGCGGACACACTCTCTAGCTATTTAAGAGAGGTGATCCCCCCATTGTAAACCATGAGCTCTGGCATTGGAATATTGAACAAAGATATTTTCTTGGATTCACTACTTGTCTCTTCATAGATAGATGAATGTGATGATGACTAGCACTGTATTTCTTCTGCATTGAGATAAATCCGACATAGTTTTTGTACATTTTTCTTGTACCCATTAATCTGCAGGTTAAAGGAGGCGATTCTAAGGGAGGCACATTGGTGGGGAGACTCACCCTGTTGTCGGTTCTCAATGTTGGTTATCAAGGAGTGATTTCTTCTTTTATGATTTTTCATCCTTGCACTTTCTTTATCCCGCAGATCCCGTTTATTTTGCCGTGCTAATTGTTTTCCTTGGCGTGGCAGGTAGAAGGGGGCGCTAGGGTCATTGAGTGGAGCTTCAATTCATCAGAAACTTGCCCAAAACTCTCATTTGATAGGAAAGAGAACATTCTTCATCATCCAGGAACTTATCTACATGATTCTGGTACGTCTTTCAGGTTAGTTCTCTGCATCTTGATTTTTCATGCATTGCCCATCACCATTTTTACTGAAAAAAACATTCTTAGGAAGTAGGAAAAATCATCGAATCAATTTGCACTGGGAATCTGCAAATTCCATGATCTGGGTTTTGTTGACCATTCTAAAGAACCCTCTCTCCCTCCTAGGCATCAACATTGGACTCCATTTTCCCACCTTCCGGCTTTGATCCTTGGCAGAGAGAGCACTCGTCTTTGACCTGGTAGCCAGTTCCCCTTGCCTCTTTGTCTGGTTTTGCTTGGATTTTGTCATATTGTCAAATATCTCATCCAAGTAAGTGTGTTGAAAGCCATAATTCTCTGATTCAACCTCACCTTGGGAATTTCCATTTTTTCTGATTAAATCCCCCCAAGGTCCCAGGTTGGATCCAGTGAACAAACACACTGATCCTAGATCTGATCGTAATTTCATGAGTCACTGTGATGGCCTAATTATCTGCAAGGCCAATCATACGAGGATCTTCTACAAGTGTGATTGAACCTATACACTTACCTTAGATTATGTCTTTCACATAAATTAAAACTACAGAAAATCTGCCTCTCGGGTCTAGCTGTTTATGTGCAAATTATAAATGACAGAAAAGAGTTAAAATAGTTAACTGAAACTATTTTTACCTTTTCCACCAACTTTGGTTGTCTCTGCCAAAACTTTTCTCTTAACACTTGAGCGCTTTGCTTATTAATATTCAATGTGCATGCGCTAAACTCACAATGCTTCCCTTCATTTCATATGACCACAACTTCATGACCCAGGCCATATTGAAATATCAACAGAGGGTTAAAATGTATAAACCCTTTAACAGCAATATCAAATCCTCTCCACCGTTGATCAAATAACACCCAATCTCCACCGTGGGTTTTTTTTTAACCCTTTACCAAACTCGTCCACGACCGTTGATCCTTCAATCGACGCACAACAACCCTAGATGTACTATGTATACAATCGCTTTCATCTCTGCACATAAAATCGATGACCTGCTTGCAATTTCCATAAATTATCAACAAATTTCTCCATGTTAAATCCATCAATAAGTTAATTGTTCTATATACACCGTCGATTAGTCTCTAAAAACGCACAGGGCCATAAATTTAGTGTATAATCGCTATTCAACCTCTGTATACCAGAATATCAAATTTGCCTACAATTCTTGCAAGGTATCGATACTTTGTTTCCTCGAATCGATCAACATGCTCATAAGAAATGATATAAACAACAAATTGCTTCCAATTTCAGTCGGCAAGCTTTGAGTAAGCAATTCCCTATCTATAATCTAACCTTTGCATAATAAGAGGACTACTTTCTACCACAATCATACAATAGATCCAGAAACCCAAACATCTTTCAATGGATGTGATTGTATTGTGGAAATATCACAAAGATCATATTACTGAAACTTGGAAAAATACAACCATTCCTTCACATTGTACGCATATGATACTTATACTTGTGCATAATAAAGAAATAGTTCTATAAATTCAATGATGCATAACCTCGAGCTTTATTCACAATGAAGTCCTTTTGAACTTGAATGCCACAGGTAGACCATACAAATAGAGATATTCAATCTCTGTATTTGCTCTAGGATACTAAATCCGAGCTCCTCCCTTTGATCTTCCTAACAATTCAAAAACCCTGCGAGTTTATTTCCTAAAAGCTCTATAAACTAAAACAAAAGTTCCTCGAGCTCCTCAAACTTTCTCGAGCTTCTAAAGCTACCTACTAGATATTTGAAGCTATATTAAATAGAATTTCAGCTTTTGTTTCTTGATCCAATATAAAAGGAACAAATTCTTTGATGAATTCAACTAAATGATGACTCATTGAACAGATCACTAACTAATTGCTGAAATTCTAGAAATGCGTTAACTGTTCAACCTATTCTGTCGATTACATTTGGAAGAGGATCTAGTATCCTTATCCATTTTATTCGATATTTTTAACAAAATAAAGCAAGTTACAAACATATGAGACCCTAAGTCTCCTTGACCTAGTGAAGTCTTAAATGACTTCACTCAGGTAATCTATGCCCCTACATCACACTGATCCATTTCGCTTGAGTAGTATTTCCATGGTCCTTAAACACCCATACTCAAGCATTCCTGAATTTGTGGCTTATCCCTTAAATCTAGGGTTTCTAACTCCGAGCTTACGTATTCTCTATTTGTTGGTTTGATCTGGTGATTAGCAATAGGTCTGTCCTTCTAGGATAGGTCTGGGTCTCCCCCTTTGTCACTTGGGCATTTAGTGGCATAAAGCAAAGGATATCCTAACCGGCGTGACAACCATCCATCTTTTGGGGGTTAAGGTATTCGTAGGTCACGGCTTTGGTTTCCTCTCCCCTCTACCATCCTGTATAGAATTACTCTACCGGGAAACTACAAGATCCATGATAACAACACTAGCAAAACAAACTAATGGAGATAAATAAAAAACACACATGAAGAGCCATTGCTCAAGAGACAATATTCACCCTGCAAACCCAAATGGGAAAACCAACACTCAATGGTTGCTCAAATTTTCATTTTGACAATCTTTGGATTACAATGCAGCTCTAGGCTCTTTGTCACTCTCCTCTCTGGAACACCAATAGGAAAAAAGCCCTTTGACAATCTATGTTAGTTTTTACAAGATTACAGCAGTATATCTTTCCTGATGGGTTCCATCTGGGGCTTCGTACCCTTCTGCATCTTGCAATGTCTGTTGTGCCCATCTAGGTCTTTTCTGACTTACTGTCATATCTGTGGTAGCAGCAACTGGCTCAACTGCATCAATGAGATCGATCGATAGATTCTTTTCTTCAACTCCCTCTTAACTTCTGGAGGGGGAGATGATCACATCTCTTCATCATCATTGATCTCTGTTGTTGCCGCCTAAAACACACTTGACCGTGGAAAAGTCTTCCAACCACTCGGTGTGTTCCCGAGGGAAACTACGAGTTTAGAACTCAATGTCACCTCGATTCCTAACTCCTTCCTTTAGACCCAACTCCTAAAAAGGTCAAGGGGGGTAGTCCCTATTTGCTATGTTTCAATGGTTCTGTTTTAGGAGTTAAAAGTTGATTCGATTAATTTAAGCTTTATGGCAATCAATCATGCAAAAATGCAATAATTTCAAATGACAGGAAAACTCTGCTTTATTTGTAAACCAAATATAATTGCAAGAGAAATATAGTATTACTAAATCAGTGCTTGCCTGAATCAGGTTGTGGAGTCACAAGAAAAGATTACAATGAAATTGCCAGTATGCACAAATTGCTCTAAATCATTCATTCACCACAATAATCAAAAGACCACATTCATCAAATGTAAAATACTTTAAGCAAATGAACTAAAGTGTACAAGATGGGTTAAAATTAGAACTGAACCAAATAAACGATGATTGCAATAGTAAATAAAATGAAAGATCGTGATGTTGTGCAAGTGGCCCAATAGATTTTAATTTATTTTAAGGTCTTTCTTCAACTTAGGGATTAATGTGTTTGCATGAGAAAATAAAAGAACCAACTAATGTGTCTACCTCCAACCCGTATCCCTCAACTGAGAGAAATTGTTGGGTGCTCAACAAGAGAGCACGAGGCTCCCTCCTAGCTCCACAAGTCAGTCCCAAGAACTAGCTGGGTGCTCAATAGGAGGACACAAAGTGCCACAAGGCCCCCAACGACCTCTACCCCTCTAGCCACACACAAATCCTCTTTTCTTAATCTTGCAATAATAGATTGAAATGCCTATTATTCTAGCCAACTCGAATCTTCTCCCTTTCTTGTGACACAGGGTCAGATCAGCTGACAAGGGGAGTGAATACGGGGCGAAGATTGGGGCAAGGTTGATTTTGCTTTAAACGAAATAAAGAATTAACAATTATTAACAATGCAAGCCAACACGATATTGCAAGGGTGGTGTAGCCGACAAATTTGCAAGGTGTGGGCAATTAAAAATAAAAAAAATTGAGTGCTTAGCCGACATGATTTTGCAAGGATGGTATAGTCAAACACTTGCAAGGTGTGGGCAAAATGAGATTGAAATAAAATAGAATGCTAGCCGACACGATTTTGCAAGGATGGCATAGCCAAATTACTTGCAAGGTGTGGGAAAAATCAAACAAGAAAAAAAAGAAATGCTAACTAAGCTAAAGCCAAGCCAATCAACAATTGCTTATGCAAAGGTGGGCAAGCTCAACTTCTTCTGCATGCAAGGATGACAAACAAGGGAAACTTCAATTTGACTTACAATGCAAAAGAATAAATCAAGTCCAAGAGAGTCTCTTGGACTTGTTACTGTTGGACACACCACGTACACTCAGAGGGGGGGTGAATAAGTGTGCCCAACTTTTATTACTTTTTCAATTTTACAATCAACAACTTATTCAATGTTATGCATTATCACATTATCATTGTATCATTATCAGCATTATTATCATCATCATATCATCATCACATAAGAAGCATAGCATGATACACAGTACACAAGATTTTACGTGGAAACCCAAGTCCTAGGGGAAAAACCACGGAAGCCTTATAATAATAGTTTTCCAACAACCACTGGAAGGAGGCAACAAACCCCTTATTACAATGACTTCAATTCTCCAGCTACAACTGGAAGGAGGCTACAAACCCCTGATTTATAGGCTAGAACCTGAAGGAAGCTCCAACTGCCTAGTTCTCCGTCTACAACCGGAAGGACGCTACAACCCCCTTTCCTTGCCCCATCCTGCCACCCTGATATGAAGATAGAATGAGAGTATGCCCAAATTGTTTTGAACTATAAAGATTTAGATAATGGAAATGTGGCCCAAAATGTTTATATTCGATGACTGTAAAATTATTGTGTAGATCTAGGTAGTAAGTGTTGATTTTTCCTTAGCAGCATCGAGAGCCATTCTCTTAAGAGAATAGGGACATCTAGTCAAGGACCAAGATATGGAACCAGTCTAGTACTGGGGGAACTCTACCTTGACCTGAGCAGCCATTCTGTTGAATGCGGACATCTAGTCAAGGACCAGGATGTGCAACCAGTCCAGCACTGGGAGAACTCAACCTTGAGTTGAGTAGCCATTCTGTTGAATGGGGACATCTGGTCGAGGACTAGGTTGTGGAACCAATCCAGCACTGGGGCAACTTAGCCTAGAGCTGAGTGGCCATTCTTTGAAAGGAGGAACCTGGTCAATTACCAGGAAGATGGACCAGTCTAGTACTGAGGGACTCAGCCTAGGGCTGAGTGCCATTCTCTGGGAGAATGGAGACACTTGCTTAGTTACCAAATATTTGACCTTGGGTTAAATTATGCAGCCTATGGCTGAGGCACCTGGTCAGTTACCAAGACATCACTATAAGTCCTAGACCGGGTCTGGGCATGTGAGACACTCCTACCCTCGATCTGTGGGATTTGTGATCTTCTCCAAGGCTTAGCTACCCTTGGCTAAGACACCTAGTCCCCGATCTTGGTGGCACAAGGAGTGTGAGATAAAAACATTAGTAATTCTCTCTATTTATGATTATGTACTTTGAGTGGGGATGAAGGACCCCTATGACCACTTGTTTTGACCACAGGGCACTTGAAGAAGGCTAAAGGGGAAAGTAAAAAGCACATCAGGACCCTTAGACCACTAAGGAGTCAAAGTGAAAGTACAAAAAGACCTTTAGTACCACTTAAGGTAAAAGTAAAAAAGATAAAAAAATAAAATATTATTATTTTGTTCTTTTAAGTTTTGGTCCACATCCAGGTGATTCAAAGGCTATAAAAGAAGATCAATCCATTTCATTTTACACACACTTGCTCATGATCATCAAGCTACTCCAAAGGAATATTTTCCCTGGTTTTTGAAGAAGAAGAAGATTCTTGTGTTTGTTTATGCCTTAGCATGGACGATTCTAGCTAGGGCATTTGCATCTACATCCACTCTTGTTACAGACAAACCCTAAGCTAAGTTTTCATCCTCAGTGAGCACTTGCAGCAATCCCATCTTATTCCTCATGGGCTAGGGCATCACCCTAACCCTCACGGCTACCATTACAGGCAGCTCTTCCACCTTCGGGAAGCAACAATAGTTCACGGGCAGCCTTATCAGCCAGTCTGAATATCTTCACGGGCTTCCCTTCATCCTCTTTGGGCAGCCTCTGTTTAGCTGCCAACACTCTCGGAAAGCCCTCCCACTCACGGGTAACCCCTTCTCATCTGCTGCCTCTCCACGACAACCTCGGGCAGCACCAGCAGGAGCTCGGGCAGCTCCAACAGGAGCTCGGGTAGCTCCGTACATACTAGGGAAGACAGTTACAGAGCTTGGACATGCATCAAAGCAGTAGGTACAGGTTCGGGCAGCATCCGGACAGCAGGTACAGATATGGGCATGCATTCCGAGCAGTCTAGGCAGGCAGCAACAGATCCGAGCAGCAAGAAAAATATTTCGGGCAGCAGATCTGAGATTTCGGGCTACAGGAAGAAATTAGGGCAGAAAGCCCTCATTTGGATTTTTTTGGTAAAATTTATCTTTTGTGGATTTTTTATTAGTGGTTCAAGCCTATTAGGGTTTGAGAATTATTGAAGAACATTCATCTCATAATTTTGAGATTGAAGAAACTCAAGTCATTTCATTTAAGAGATGAATTACTAATGCTTTTGGGATTTTTGTCCTTTAATGGTTTCCTCGTGAAAAACTCTTGTGTTCAGTGTGTGTGATGTTTTAATGTATCTACTGCACTTGTCTATTGTTATCTTACAGTCTGCAAAATTTTAAAAGAATTCATGCTAATGCTAAAATTCAACATGGTATCAAAGCTTCGCATGTGAAGACCCTAGTAAGAGGTAGATTATTGTTGTCTTCCTAGACCTTGGGACACTTTGCAATAGCAGAGATGGCTACCAACATTTTCAGAACGGAAGAAAAGCTTGAAGGTTCAACAAACTACAACACTTGGAAAGCTAGGCTTATAGCCATCCTGGAGGAAAATGACCTTGATGGCATGGTGTTCAACACCATAGAAGAGCCAACATCTAATATTGGTAGAATTGCTTACAAGAAGCATGCTAAGGCTAGAAGGATCAGCTATGATTTTGTCAAGGAAACCTTGATGCCCACCATCACATCATTGAAGACTACCAAAGAATGCTTTGACACCTTGACGAACCTGTATGAAAAGAAGGCTCCCAGTCAGAAGAGCGTTTTGAAGAAAAGGCTTCAAACACTGAAGATGAACAGGGATGAAGGAGTTGGACCTTTCTTCACAAAGATTGCACAGGTAAGAGACCAACTTACTGCTATTGGTATTGTTGTAGATGATGATGACCTTGTATAGACTATATTCGATGGTCTCCCAAACCCTTGGGAAACCTTTCTGGCATCAGTAAGTGGACGTGAAAATCAGCCAAAATTTGGTAGGATTTGGCATGATTGCTTGATTCATGTACGGTCTTGCATATTGATGATGTCTTATATGTTCTTGGCTTGAATAAAAACCTCGTCTATGTTGTTGGATTAGAGGACAAGGGTTACAGAGTCCTCTTCATGGACAAGAAGGTTCTACTATGGGCAAAGAATGAGAAGTTAAGCTCACCTGTACAGAACGGTTCAAGAGGGAGGTCTTTATAAGGCTTCCGGAAATTCCACTCATGCTTTGGTTCACCACACAGTTGATCCATGTGAGATGTAGCATCGAAGGTTTGGACACCTTCACTATACAGCTCTTCCAGGCATACAAAAGATGGTTACGGGTACGCCAAAGGTTTCTCCCAAACATGATGCAATTTGGAAAGGTTGTGCTTTAGGTAAGAACACTAAGAAATCCTTCTCCAGAAGCAAGAATAGATCTAAAGGAATATTAGATTTAATTCACTCTGACATTTGTGGGCCCATGTCTTCACCCTCCTTGAGTGGGTGCTTGTATTATGTCTTGTTCAGAGATGATCATTTTCAAGTCATGGATTTACTTCTTCAAAGCCAAAATTGAAACATTTGACAGGTTCAAAGAGTTCAAGGCTTTGATTGAAAATCAGACAGGCAAACACGTTCGTATCCTAAGGTCAGATAACGGAGGTGAGTATGAATCTAATGAGTTTGATGATTTTTGTCAAGAAGCAGGAATCAAGAAAGAGTTGATGGTTCCTTACAACCCTCAACAAAATGGGGTTGCAAAAAGGAAGAACATAACAATCTATGAAGCTGCATGTACTGCTGTGTACATCCAAAACAGAAGCCCCCATGCTATCTTGGGGGAAAAGACTCCAGAAGAAGTCTTCATTAGCAAGAAACGTGCAGTTGACCACATGTGGATTTTTGGCACTCCGGTATACATTCATGTGCCAAGAAAAAGAGGGCTAAGCTAGAGCCTTCCTGAAAGAAAGGCATATTTGTCGGTTACAGTGACAACTCGAAGGCCTACCACATCTATGTTCCTGGACAAAGGTACATTGAAGTCAGTAGAGATGTGATCTTCCATGAAGAAGTTGTGTTTCTTCAAACACAAGAGATTTCAAAAGAAGATGAAGGACCTCCTTTTGAGATACCAGATTCAGAAGTTCAGAGGGAGGAAGAGGAATTTGAGAATGAAATTCTGGATGTACCTGAGGAAACTGAAAGTCCACCAGAAGAACTGCTTGAAGTTCCTCCTTCCAAAAGGAGACCTGCCTGGTACCGAGATACGATACAAGAAGCTAAGAAGCATAAAGCTCCTCTCGGGACTTTCAGAGAAAGCATAAGGCCACATAAGTACTCATGTCTTTTGAGCCATCTCATCAGTGTTGAACCTTCCACATACAAAGAAGGAGCAAGTCAACAGGTATGGATTGATGCCATGCTTGGAAAGTACAATTCAATCATGAAAAATGATGTGTGGGAAGTTGTTCCCAGACCAACAGGAAAGTCATTGGTAACATTTAGATGGCTCTACAAATCAAGCATGCTGCTGATGGCAGCGTTGAAAAGTACAAATACAGATTTGTAGCTTGTGGCTTTACTCAAAAAGAGGGCATAGACTATGATGAGACTTTTGCTCCTGTTGCCAGGTCTACTACTATCAGAACCATCATTTCTCTTGCTGCAAAATTCAGATGGATGTAAAAACAACCTTCCTCAATGACAAGATTGATGAGGAAGTCTACATTGAACAACCTGAAGGATTTGTGACTCATGGGGATAAGTCCCATCTGTGTAAGCTGAAGAAAGCCTTGTATGGTCTCAAACAGGCTCCGAGAGTTTGGTATGCGAGGATGGATGGATTCCTTCACAGCTTGGGGTTTTCCAAAAGTATTGCTGACTCCAATCTATATTTTAAGGTTGTTCATAATCATATCTTGATCCTTGTCCTATATGTGGATGACTTGTTCCTTACAGGTGAGGAACAATTGATATAACAGTGTAAGAGGAAGCTCACCTCTGAATTTGAAATGAAGGATCATGGTCTGATGCATTATTTTCTTGGCCTAGAGGTCAGGCAAAAGCCAGGCGAGATCTTCATGACTCAAGGGAAGTATGCAGTGGACATCTTGCAAAGATTTGGGATGCAGGACTGCAAGTCCATGAGCGTGCCCAAGACTACCAACTTGAAGAAGTTGCGAGACTCCGCCACCAGTTCACAAGATGTGCACTCTACTCTGTATCGACAGCTCATTGGATCCTTAATGTATCTGGTACACACGAGACCATATATCTGTTACATGATGAATGCTTTGAGTCAATTCATGTCTGATCTGAAGCACATACACTGGGTAGCTGCCAAACATGTACTCAGATATGTGCGAGGTACTATCACTTATGGGCTCAGGAATACTTCTAGTAGTGGAGTATTGTTAGCAGGATATGCTGACTCAGATTGGGCTACCAACGCAGGAGGCTGGAAAAGTACTTCAGGCCACTACTTCAGTATGGGATCTGCAATGATATCTTGATTAAGCAGGAAACAAGGTTCCATAGCATAGAGTACAACTGAAGATGAGTATATTGCTGCAAGTGATGTCTGCAAGGAAGCAATTTGGCTTAGGAAACTACTCTCTGATATGTTCGGTGGAAATCTTGACTCAACGATCATCCATTGTGATAATCAGAGTTGCATTAAGCTTTCAGAGAATTCGGTGTTTCATGATAGATCGAAACACATTGAAATGAAGTATCATTTCATCAGAGACCTAGTGTAGAGAGGCACTCTGAAGTTGCAATACATTCGTACAGATGAACAAATTGCAGATATCCTGACCAAGCCTCTGACAACAACAAAGTTCGTGTATTTTCGTGGCAAGCTTGGCATGGTAGAGAATACCTCTCTCGCTGAGAGGGAGTGTTGATTTTTCCTAAGCAGCATCGAGAGCCATTCTCTTAGGAGAATGGGGACATCTGGTCAAGGACCAAGATGCGGAACCAGTCTAGTACTGGGGGAACTCAGCCTTGAGATGAGTAGCCATTCTGTTGAATGGGGACATCTGGTCAAGGACCAGGATGTGGAACCAGTCCAGCACTGGGGGAACTCAACCTTGAGTTGAGTAGCCATTTTGTTGAATGGGGACATCTGGTTGAGGACCAGGATGTAGAACCAGTTCAGCACTGGGGGGGAACTCATCCTAGAGCTGAGTGGCCATTCTTTGAATGGAGGCACCTGGTCAATTACCAGGAAAATGAACCACTCTAGTACTGGGCGACCAAGCCTAGGACCGAGGACCATTCTCCGGGAGAATGGAGGCGCTTGGTCAGTTACCAAGTATTTGACCTTGGGTCAAATTATGCAGCATATGGCTGAGGCACCTGATCAGTTACTAGGACATCACTATAAGTCCTAGACCGGGTTTGGGCATGTGAGACACTCCTACCCTTGATTTGTGGGCTTTGATCTTCTCCAAGGCTTAGCTACCCTAGTTTAAGACACCTAGTACCCAATCTTGGTGGCACAAGGAGTGTGAGATAAAAGCATTAGTAATTCTCTCTATTTATGATGATGTACTTTGAGTGGGGACGAAGGGCCTCTATGACCACTTGTTTTGACCACAGGGCACTTGAAGAAGGCTAAAGGTGAAAGTCAAAAATACATAAGTACCCTTAGACCACTAAGGAGTCAAAGTGAAAGTACAAAAGGACCTTTAGTACCACTAAAGGTAAAAGTAAAAAAGATAAAAGAATAAAATATTACTATTTTGTTCTTTTAAGTTTTGGTCCACAACCAAGTGATTCAAAGCCTATAAAAGAAGATCAATCCATTTCATTTTACACACACTTGCTCATGATCATCAAGCTGCTCCAAAGGAAGATTTTCCCTGGTTTTTGAAGAAGAAGAAGATTCTTGTGTTTGTTTATGCCCTAGCATGGAGGATTCTAGCTAGGGCATTTGCATCTACATCCACCATTATCAGACAAACCATAAGATAGGGTTTCATCCTGAGTGAACACTTGCAACAGTCCCATCTTCTTCCTCACAGGCTAGGGCATCACCCTAACCCTCACAACTACCATCATGAGCAACTCTTCCACCTTCGGGCAGCAGCATTAGTTCAGGGAATCCTTATCAAACAGCCCAGATATCTTCATAGGCTTCCCTTCTTCCTCTTCGAGCAGCCTCTGTTTAGCTCCCAACACTCTCGAGTAGCCCTCCCACTCACGAGTCACGGGCAACCCCTTCTCATTTGTTGCCTCTCCACGGCAACCTCGGGCAGCACGAGCAGGAGACCGGGCAACTCCAACAGGAGCTCGGGTTGCTCTGTACATACTCGGGAGGACAGGTACATAGCTCGAGCAGCCATCCAGGCAGCAGGTACATGTTCAAGCAACATCCGAACAACAAGTACAGATCCGGGTAGGCATTCCTGGCAGTCTAGGCAAGAATTAGTAAATCTGGGCAGCTCTAGGCAGTAAGAAAAATATCCTGGGCAGCAGATCTGAGATTTCAGGCAGCAGGAAGAACTTAGGGAAGAAAGCCCTAATTTTAATTTTTCTGTAAAATTTGTCTTTTGTGGATTTTTTATTAGTGGTTCAAGCCTATTAGGGTTTGAGAATTATTGAAGAACATTCATCTCAGAATTCCGAGATTGAAGAAACTTAAGTCATCTCATTTAAGAGATGAATTACTAATGCTTTTGGGGCTTTTGTCAGTGTTCCACGGGGACGCGTCCCCTAGTGCGGGGAACATGCCCCCTCGCTCCCCCGTGCTTCCGGGATAGGGAAACTCTTGGGAAACGTTTCTCCACGTCTTCCTTTTGGGGGAAACTCGAGGAAACATGTTTCCCCATGTGCGGAACGCGTTTCCTCGTAGGGGGGGCTTCTAGGCACCCCCCGTCCCCCCCAAATTATCATCTTTCACAATAAAAATAAATCCAAATTAAAATATTAAAAAAGTATTTAAAAATTAGAA
>LPNX011073586.1:212938-225529 GCA_001517045.1 Pseudotsuga menziesii | reverse complement strand
ATAATTAAACGAAAATTAAATTAAATCCTAGACTAACCTAAGAGTCTAAGACCTTCCTAAACGCTATCCTCTCACGATTTCATTTCATAATCATATTGCAACGATTCTAACTTCTCTATGTTCATTGTTCAGTATCTATTTGATTATTTCAATGTTCAGCAGTTGTTACATTATATTTAGAAATTTGAAATTTGAATTTAGATATACATTACATAATGATAATTATGATATTTAGTTTTTCGTTTTTACATGGATATAGTAACATAGTTCAATATCATTTACAAATTTGAAATTTGATATGCTAATAACTAATAGATGTACACCCCATAATGATGAATTTAGTTTTTTGTTTTACTTTTTAAATGGTAATAGTTATTGTTGGGATTTATCATTTTTATATTTTAAATTTATTTTTATGACTCCGACATCCCCCTGTTTCCCTGAAATTTCCCTAAAATTTGGGGTAGCTTCCACATGTCCCCCTTGTACGTTTCCCCTCTCTCCCGCTCCCCCGCCCCGGAAAGTCTGTGGAACATTGGTTTTTGTCCTTTAAAGGTTTCCCCGTTAAAAACTCTAGTGTTCAGTGCGTGTGATGTTTTGATGTATCTACTGCACTTGTCTATTGTTATCTTACAGTCTGCAAAATTTTAAAAGAATTCATGCTAATGCTAAAATTCAACAGTAAGTGCTAGTGTAAATGATCAAATTCACTACTCTAGGGGGACTGAAGGTGGAAAATGAGAGTATACCTAGAATGATGAGTTTGATGAACAATTAACGAAATCTAACACTTGACTAAGATGGCTTGAAGATGGATTTGATAGTATCTAAAAACACAAGCCAAAAAGAAGTATCATAAAACAGGAAAATTAGCTAAAAACCCCAAGAGGGCGATTTGCCCAAAGACCAATGCCTTGCCCAAAGGGAAGATGGAGTCCCTAATGATGGCATTTTGGGAAACTTATCTAGCTCTAAGGAAGAGTGAAATAACCCAGAAAGTTTTGCCAAAAATCCTAACAAAATGACCTAGAGAAGTTTTTGAAGGTTTTAATTATGGTTTTGATAATTCGTCGAGTGGATGGAAATTAAAACAAAAGAAATACTAACAGATATACCTGGAAATATTGTACATTCCAAGTGCAATGACACCTTACCTCGGTTTGACGTAATTCCAAGTGAATTTGATGAAGTTCCAAGCCAAATCGATTTTCTCAGGTTCAGTTAGTGCACCCCCCTTCCCGCAAGAGCAACCTACGTCATGTTAGAATTTGATTCACAAAAAAAAAACTACAAATGAAAGATAAATCAAGAAGCATAACCAATGATAAAAGACAGAATAGAAAAACGACATGATTGACAGTGGCTTCTGATGGAGAGAGTTGGACCTCTCACAAAAACACTCCAAGAGAAAATGTCTTCTAGCAGACAACACAACCCTCACAAAACTATATTTGGAACAAGGATAAATTAACTGGAACACCTTCGAAAATAATTTTGCAATCAAGCACAAGAACAATCTATGACTAAGAAGACACAAGATTTCTCTAAAAATATTTTCTCTGTTCCAATAGCCAAGAGCCAAATTTCCCGATGGGATACAATGATCTAAATTATTTGCAAACGTCTTGTTTTCAGTAATCTTTTTCATCTCCTAAAGTAGCTTTTGTTATCATAGATTAACAACCTTAGATTATTTTCATAAGGACCAACCCCCTTCGCTTCGCTAGGAGAAAGCCTAGATGGAGGAGTCAAGATCAAGTGACAACACTTGACTCTTACTTGACCCCAACGTCGCACCCAATGGCTTGAAGATTTTTTCCACGTGAGCCAAGGCATGAATTAAGCAGCAACAATAACAACAATACATTACAAAAGCATTGGTTACTTTCCTCATCCAAATAAAGAGCAAGGGCATCGCTTAAATAGAACATGGGAGACCCAGAATGGTGGGGGAGCACCTGTCCAGAGGGAGCACACTTGACGAGCTTGCAATTAGTTGGATATGATTGGAAATGAGTTGATACAGGCTAAAAAACCTCACCCCTTTGGAAACAAAACCCAACATACTGCTTTACTTCACACTTGCCATCCTTTTCTTGGGAGTTGGACCCACTTCATGGGGAAATGCGCACTCTTCTTATTAGCAAAATTGCTTTGCCTCAAATGCTCGAAAAATGTTGATTTTTTTACCTAGGGAAGTGTTTGTTCACTCATGCCTTGGGGTGGACATGAACACTTAAATGTGGTCCCTAGCCATTTTAAAAGGTGTGAATGACTTTATGATAAAGTGACATTTTAATTAAATGTTTGAGTTTATAATTTTAAAGTGACTTTATGAGCATTAAAGAGGGTGCGTATTAAAAGTCTCATTATTATTTAAAAAGTGATTTTTTAATGAGAAAATTGTTAGATTTTCTTAAGATCTGATTAGATTATCTAGGATCTTTATCTGAAAGAATAACAAGTACAACAAAATGCATAAGATATAAAAGATACGCAAGACACAAATATTTTCATTGGGGAAACCATAAAGGAGAAAACCCTGCAAACTTCTTCAAAATAGTAAGATGATCAAAAGCAGTAATAAGAAATGTTCAGCAACTATTTTTCTCTCCTCCTCTGACTATCTCTCTCTCTCATGCGCCTTAGAGAGTGTGTGAGATGTGTATGAATGAGGGAGAGCGCCTCCCTATTTATACCCTTTCAAGTCATTGACCAAATATAAGACTCGATCCTACATGTCATCTCAAATGGGGCCCACTTCTCCTAGAGAGACCACAATTACATATTACATCATGTTAAACTGGGGACTATTGCCCCGACTTACAAGGGAGGTTGTACCTCAAGGTCTAGACACAATTTAGACATCCCGTAAAGGGGTAACACACATCCCCAATGGGGGTACAACAACATACAATGATAATATACATCAGAATATCTTCTGAAGTTACAAATACATCAACACTCCCTCTTAACTAGGAAGGTATTCTCTCTCTACACAGTCATCAACACATTTAGTTAGGTCTTTAACGCATCATCATCATCAAGGAGTCATAGAGTCTTCATCATAGCTGCTGCCATCATCTTCTTATAATTTGATCATCGTCCCATACTATCTGTCATCAGAAGTTTCTACAGTGCCAACCCTTTCTCATGTTGGATGTAGGCCTAGTCCTCTGCCAGGTCTTCATCTAGAGTGCCAACCCTTTTTCATGTTGGATGTAGGCCTAGTCCTCTGCCAAGTCGTCATCTACAGTGCCAACGCTTTTTCATGTTGAATGTAGGCCTAGCCCTCTGCCAGGTTTTCATCATCTATGTGAGCAAGACATCAAGTAGGTACATCTCAGGACTTATTATATGCCTCTTGCAAAACTTGCAAGATCTCCCAGGACTGATTATATGCCACTGCAAAACCTGAAGGAGCATCCTAGGACTGATTACATGCCTTGCAACACCTGTGTACCCTACTATTACCTCATCATCTTCAAATCATCTCATCGTCACATGAAGCACAGCCCAAATACACATAACACAACACTTGCATCAACGACCATGGGAGGCCCATCCTGCCACCATGTCTCTAAGGCTCTCAACACTGTTATCACCAAACTTGTAGTTGCCTTTATGAGGTGAATCCAGGATGGATGGTGGAGGGATGGGCAACTAAAGAGGTGGAACCAAGATAGCCTCGACTCTCAAATGGATGGTTGTCACGCCAATCAAGGCAATCTTCACTTGATGTTATCTTAGCCCAAGACAACAATGGGGGAGACCCAGATCTACTCCCGACAGGAGAGATTAGACCTAAACACCAGATCAAATCAAAGGGAGTTGAAGTACATAAGGTGTAAGGTGGAGTAAACCCTAGATCTATGGATGACATCACAAAGTGAACTAGGGCTTGGATAAGGGGTTTATGAGATGTGAAATTTGATCCAAGTTCGAAACACAAGTGACCTATAATCCTATTACTAGATCCGGGATCCAGGTACTAGCAAAAGATGAAGATACCCTATGCCTTGGCAAACGTGACCAATGCAGGGAGGGGAAGAATAGGATTGGGGCTATCTAGTACCATGGGGTGAACTCGAAAGAAGGTATGGTGATGTCAAAGCCCTCGAGCCACAAGGAAAAGATCAAATCGCAAGAGAAGGCAACATGAGGGGTAGCGCTAGGGCTTAGAGAACAGTGCCTTGGGATTTGGGCCAAATAGAGTCACTTTAGCAAAACGTTTTTGAAGACCCACTTAGGCTTTGACCCAATCTACAAAACCCATAAATGGTTTGCCCCAAGATCAAGCGGTTTGATCCATAATATTTTTTATTTTTTAATATTTAAGATTTTAACATGAAAATGAAGATGCCAATGGATTGAGCTCTAGAAAAGAAGCACCAACCTGTAGATCTTACCTAGAAAACCTTGTAGATGCCTTGATGATGATGATCTATGCCGTCCCGATCAATTTGAGAAGATTTGAGAAAGCTTCTATGTAAAATGATTTGCCCAAGGAAGCCAGTGCGCCCTCTCTCCTGCACAACAAACGTCAACCATATCAGATTTGATGCGTCAAGAAAGAAGATCAAATGCTACAGAAAAATAGCAAGATGAAATCATAGATCACAATGATGCTAATGAAAACCCCCTGATACAAGCGAAGCCAATCCAAGCGTGTTGAGGAGCCCCTGCAAAAATGCCCAAGTTGAAGTCGCCCTCTTGTAGACAAGACAATGTTTCCACAAAATATAGATCTCACAACAAATACCCAAATGCTAGGCAGCAATAGATTTTCCAATCACCATCTAAGAACACCAGATGCAAAGGAAATCCAAGAATTTCCACAGAAATAGTTTTTCTATTATCCAGATCCAAGAGCCAAAGACCCCCTACAAATGAGAAGCTCTCTCCTTTAAATAGGAATGAAAGAACCAAAATCATAGCCACTTTTCAAATGGGTGGCTAAGATTAAAAGATTAAAATGTTCTAATCAACAGTTGAGATGAGCTCAACATAGAGTACATGAATCAATACAATAATATAATATAAAAATGGACCAAATCACCCTAGGAGAGGGGATCCCACTCAATAAAAAATAAATAAAGCTCACGATGGGTCCAGGGAGTGTTAACTAACTCTCCTAGTGTGTCCCCATGGCACAATAAAATAATATAATTCTTTAAATGCCAAAATAGTGCCTTTCTAAGGAAATCGTGAGCCTCCAAAAGCTCCAGAAAATAATAAATCATGTCGAAAAGATGGATGTGGGTCCATCCAAGTGCTGAAAATGCTGGAGGAGAGGAAGACATCACTCTCATCATCAAAACGCATCCCATGCCATTTCCTTGCCTCATTAGCCCAAATCAAATTCTTCAGTAGCCATTTTGATTATTTTAATTCTGCCTCGGGAAACGTGATATGCCCAAAACTGCCTCCTAGGGTGCCTGCGTTATCCAACTGAGCCCACCAAGCTCTCTGGGAGGGGGGTAATATCGTAAAAGCAAGTGGCTGGACCACCCCCTCCTCATACAGCGCCCTAGGAGATCCAAACAAATCATCTCTCTGCTCAAACAAGCCATCTAGCATGGCAAAACTGCACCAAAATGGTACAATGAACCAAATCATCCCTGCAACTGCCCGAAACTAAAAGCAAGCTATCTCATGGGACTCAGGGAGTCCAAATCCATCTAAGGTGCATACTCATACACCCTATATGTCTCTGCATGATCATCTATAACATCCAATATACCTAGATACACAAAACAATAATCTGTAAATGACCACATAATCAATAATATAACCCAGGCTAACATCCATCCGCTACAAGTGTTCAAAGGCTAAAACATGCTCTACAAATCATTCAAATAACAATTATAACAAGTAGAAATCACTTCACTAGCAGTCTATCAACCAAATATATAGGGCTTCATTTATTAATTATAGCTCAAACCAGACTTTCAAGACCATACTCACTTCATAGTTGTAATCAATTTGCAAGTGAAGGGTGAAGTCTAAAGTTCAAAAAGCTAGGCCAAAGGGTGACCACCAACTCAACACTGTGACACTTTGGATATGGAAAGGGGATACTCACTCTAGCATATGTCGAATAAACACCAACACAAGGGATGGCAGTGTCTCACAAATGGGTAAGTTACGTTCAAAGGTGCTTATTCATCTTGACAAATGCTCACAATCCAAATCAATACAAGTGAGGCCAGCAATCCTTAGATATAACTTTAGGAACCATTGCTTTTTGGGGCCTTTGATTTTCCATAGCCTTGGTCCATGCATTTATTACACGGATTTTTATTATTTTAGGCTTCATGCATTCATGTATGTTTAAAAACACTACTTTTCATGAATGTTTTAAGATATTCATTTCATTATACTTCAAAGCCAATTTCATTAAGCTTTCCTTGAATTCATGTATGTTTAAAAACACTACTTTTCATGAATGGGCTTTTTCATAAGATATTCATTTCATTTCCAAATACATTGTACTGATGGCAGCGCTACTTGTTTCAGGATTAGCCAACACAACCTAGGTAACTCAGAGCCGAGACACAAATAAACAGGGAAGCTTCTCCAACAAAGAGGCTCTAGTGGGGAAAGGTCGTCCATGCCATAAGTCAAGTAGTAGGTCAAGTCGGAAACATAACTAGAAGGTAATGTATGGGTGGAGACAGTGAATAATGAAACCAACACTAGCAAGCCAAAGTATGGTGGGAATGACTACCTCTATTCTCGCTAAGGAGGGTAAAACCAATGAGTATGGATCAAGAACGTCCAGGTCTGTGTAAGGACATAAATACATAATATCAATACATCCAAGTCCACATATTTATATGACTGCCAAATCATGACACTAGATGCTAGTGCATGTCACAAGAATGAGTATAAGAGCAATAATAACCATAACACAAGATAATATAAGCTGAGTCATAAAACAAATAATCCATCTGAACCAACATTTGTCTAATGAGAGAACAATGATACAACTTTGGGCACTACTAACTGCTCGACAAATGGCTAAATGACTACATCAGTCCTCAAATCTGAGTGTTCTAACACTCAGTCATGGCATGGGAGAGTACTATAGTCCATCGATCAAACAATGATCCATCATAGATGCTCATCTCAACATCTCATATGTAGGGGAACTGGCTGAAAAAGTGTACTGAAATCTGAAAAATAGAATATGGTAGCCCGGCTACTATATATGTGATAACAAGCACTTATATCAACGACCATGGGAGGCCCAGTCTGCCACCATGTCAGAAAGAATCAACACTTGCATCAACGACCATGGGAGGCCCAGCCTGCCACCATGTCGGAAAGGCTCTCAGCACTTACATCAACGACCATGGGAGGCCCAACCTGCAACCATGTCGAAAAGGCTCAACACTTACATCAACGACCACGGGAGGCCCAGCATGCCACCATGTCGGAAAGGCTCTCATGCATATCTGCGTCTTCTGGACTCATCACTTCCCCTTGGAAGGAACCTCGATCTGAATTACACCAAGCTTCTCTCTGAAGTATTCAAACTTCGCTCCGGCCATTTCTAGCATAGAATCACATCAGAACTGGTTACGTCCAAGGATAACTTACAAGCTTCTCCAAGACTGATTACATCCGAGGAGAACCTATAGCACTAAATACGTCTAAGCAACCTACGAGCTTCGCTAGGATTTTACACTCAGACAGCCTGTCTCATCGACTATGCTAGAAATCATCACTCCCTCTTTCGAGGGATCTCGGTCTGGATCATATACTGGAGCTTCACTGCTCCTCTCTGCATCATACAAAAATGCAAGTCAGATCAATCAAATCAAATAGTAGCTTTCAAAAGAAACATACTACCTCACAAATAGCCGAGCAAGTGGCAACATATTTTACCCGGGCTGTACTCAGCGACATGCAGGACTACATCCTACCAAACCAGTAGCCCATACTGGATCTCAGACTGAAGAAGCAACCCAAGGTGCTCTTCTTCTCAGTGGCGCTACCAATCCGAATCAACGTAACCATGCATGTTAGACTTCTGATTCGTACAATACTTGAGCCCATACTCAACTGTACCCTTCAAGTACCTCACTGCATGCTTTGCAACCAGGTGAGCATGTCTCGAATCCATTAGGAACTGGCTCAGGTCGTTCACAGCAAAGCATGCGTTTGGTTTTGCATCTGTCAGGCACATCAATGAACAAATCATCTGAGGATACATCGTGGCATCAACCGTCTCTGATGAAGCATCACTCAATAGCTTCAGGTTCAATGCCACGGGTGTGGCCATGGCCTTGCAGTCCATCATCCCGAACCTCTTCAGAATCTCCACTACATACTTCCCTTGTCTAAGAGAGATTCCATCTGCACTCTGCCACACCTCCATGCCTAGAAAGTAGTGCATCATATGATCATACCGAAGTCCTTCATCTCAAACTCGGCAGCAAGTCTCCTTCTTGCATCTTTAATGAGTTCATCATTTCCTGTTAGGAATGGGTCATTGACATATAACAGCAGCATCACTAGTCTTCCGCCTTCAACCTTGAAGTAAAGGTTGGAATCCGCTATACTCCCAGTAAATCCTAGAGCCATCAGTAAGCTGTCCATCCTGCTATACCATGTCGAACCTCAGGATCTTCTGCAGTCACTCCCTCTGAAGTGGAGCATCATTCCCCCTCTGCCTTTGGTACTCTATGTATTGAAACATTCTGTAATGGAGTGACAAGTAGCTTCCTCTGCTACTAATATTCTATATATCCATCTAGGGTCACTGGATACCAATATCCTCTATCTTGAACTTTGTTTAAAAGTTCTTCTTGCACCCATCTGTGAGCTTGTCATCTTGTATAGGCTTTCATCTTCAATCTTATAGCAAAGGTTAAGATCTTCGTTACTCTAGGTGATCTTCAAGCTCCTTATGTAATTGTATGTTCTATCCCATGGGTGCCTTCTGAGCTCGTACAAGGCCTTCTTTAATTTGCACACATGAGTCTGCATGTCATGTGTCTCAACTCCTAGTGGCTACTCTACGTATACTTGACTCGTCACTGGTGCACATGTCTCTTCGTAGTCTATGCCTTCTTTCTGTGAGAAGCTTTGTGCTACGAATCCTGCCTTGTATCCCACGATGTTGCCATCTACTGCATGATGGATCTTGTAGATCCATATGGAAGACACTACGGACTTCCCTTCTGTAATGTCCCCTTTCTGAAATTTTATTAAATGACCAATTTTTCCACTTTTTCTCCAATTTCGACCTTAACTAGTTTTGATGTCTAGACCTCCAAATTAACCCAATTGCTCCCAAATTTTCTCAAAAGGTATATGACTGATATTAGAACTTAAATATAATGTTCAGGGATGTTTTATGACCCCCAAATTACTTCTTCAAACTTGTTTAATGTTCTGTTCAAAGTAGGAGTCTTTAGTAGCAATTTGGGGCTCCAATTCCCCCTGGGTAATTATCGAAAATGCCTTCTCAAATGATCCCAAAGTCACTCGAATTTCTGAACAGAGGAAGGGGATGTGTAAGAGACATTTTTAAAGTCTCATATGCATCATGGTTCAGTTTATACAGGTTGTTATGACTCTTTCCAAAACAGCTCCCAAATCACAATTTCGACCCTTAGGGAAAATGCACCAAATCTTCTCCAAATGCAATAGAAATGAGTAAAATGGCTTCCAATGCTTAAGTATTGAACATGAAACTTGTAATACACAGTAATGACAGTCCATCCATCATATATTTATTAGAGAGACATTCCTCCATTCGAAATAATCAGCATTACCATGGCATATGTCAAAATAGAGTGGAAATGGTCATTGTTTGCTCATTAAAAATCAATTTAACATACAATTGTTGGGTATTTCGACTTGAAACTTTCTGAAAATGAAGAACAGAGCATATTGAACTGATAACAATCAGAAATGACCAATGAAAGGCTCTCCCAATTCGAAATCATCAGCATTACAATGATTCACAACAAGAGAGTGGGGAAATGGCACTATTTCTTCATTGTTCAACATTTTTACATGAATTATTTTGGGTATTTCGACCTGAGAGTATTCTGAACGTGATATACAGAGCATATACAACAGAACATAAGATAATGGGCATTAGAATCATCCCCAAAGATATCAATAGCTCACCCAAAGCGCAATCCCTCCATGAGCAAGAATATGCAATACAAACTGGAAATGGTTGAGCGAAAGTGTTGCAATAGAAGGAACCATGAGCTTCCTTGTAACTTACACCTACAAATAAAACACCATTAAGATAAGATAATGGGCATTAGAATCATCCCCAAAGATATCAATAGCTCACCCAAAGCGCAATCCCTCCATGAGCAAGAATATGCAATACAAACTGGAAATGGTTGAGAGAAAGTGTTGCAATAGAAGGAACCATGAGCTTCCTTGTAGCTTACACCTGCAAATAAAACACCATTAAAGATCCATGTAAGACTTGAGTGGCCTCTCCAAACACCAACTTGGATGGGAATCTTTCACCCTCGAAATTAGCCACAAGGCAAGAAAACTAGCCATCCACTAACTCTCACAATTCACAAATGACAATTTCTCAAATGAACAAAAGCCATTCTCTTGGTTTCTTCCTGTATTTTATAAACATACTTAGCCTTTTAAGGTTCCCAATCCATCCACAAACTCAATCCAATTCAAATTAGTGTGTGTGCTCATGATTTGCCATGTGTCCTCCCTTTCCTAGCCTTCCACCTTCCCCAAATTTGAGTTGGAGCCCATTGAGCTTAACCAAATCACATGACAGCCCACTTGGATGCTCTATTTCGACCTAACATGTCAGATGTCAGCCTTCAGATCTGATTTGTGTCATAGGTGTTGTTGCCGCCTAATACACACTTAAAAAAACAGGGAAGTCAATAACCTGCTTTGTGTGTCCTTGGGGGCAAGTTAGAGTTGGGGACCACTATCACCACAGTCTACCAACTCCTCTGTTTAGGCCAAATCCCAACAAAGCCAACGGGGGTAGTCCCTATAGGAAAATATTCCTAAGTTTATTAATTATTAGTTAAAGGGATCTTTTATTAAGGTTGTAAGGATAAGACTTTATACCATAGTAGAAAACATCGCCGAAAAATCGACAATGTCCCGAAAAATCGCGAGATTTTCGAGCCAACGATTTTTTTCGGCGAAAAAAATCGCGATTTCACCAAAAAATCGGACATCGCACGGTTTTGAAAAAATCGGCAATTTTATGGAAAAAATCGTGCCACGATAGAAAAAATCGGCGAGTTGACTAAGTCTTTCCGGCGAGGGTTAAAACTCATTCCGGCAACACGTTTACGGTTTTATTATGTATCATTCACGTCGGCTGTTAGCTTGAGGACCAGGAGAGAGGGTTTAAAGTTCCGGTGTTGGCATCGGCAGTGTAGGGAGCACAGGCCTACAGGGTAAGGAGCAGGTGGCGTCGCGGCGAGGGTTCAGGTGAGTAACGACTCACGATTTTAATGTTTGAACTTTGAAATTATAGTTTATATATATATATTTTTTTAAACCGGGACAGAGCCCGCGCCTCCACTGATATACTATATAGTATATCGAATTCAGGACAGAGCCCTCCACCGATATACTATATAGTATATCGGGACATCCCACTGTCCACAGAGCCCGGCCTCGACTAGAGTGCTTGCATTTCATTTTTTAAAATTTTTAATATACTATATAGTATATAGTATATATATTATATATAGTATATAGTATATATATTATATATAGTATATAGTATATACTATATATATTATATAGTAATATACTATATAGACTACTCGCATTTCAATTTTTAAAATTTTTAATATACTATATAGTATATAGTATATACTATATATATTATATATAGTATATACTATATAGTATACTACTATACACTGTAATACTGTATAGTATACAGTATATAGTATTTACTGTGTACAGTATATACTATATACTGTATACTATACAATATTACAGCGTATAGTATATTACTATATACTATATATATACTATACAATGTATATTGCTATATATATTAATAATTATAGTATATACTATATAGTATATTTTTAAATTTTAATGTCTTTATTTAATAAATTTTTAAATTTTTAAATAATATTTATAAATTTTTAATGTCTTTATTTATAAATTTATAAATTTTTTAAATTTTAAAATTTATATAATCATTAATGTCTTTATTTAAAAATTTTAAATTTTTTTAAATTTTATATAATGTCTTTAAAGTTTATTTGGTTTTAAATTTTTTAATTTTAATCATAAATTCATAATGTCTTTCTTTTTGGCTTTTTTTTGCAGCCACAGGTTTGACAAAATGCCAAAGGCATTGGACCCATTTTGGCAATATGCTGACCCTAAAGATGGAACAAACCGACAACGATTGAATTGCAAATTGTGTGGGCAACATATGACAGGAGGCATTAGCAGGTTGAAGTATCATTTGANCCGACAACAATTGAATTGCAAATTGTGTGGACAACATATGACAGGAGGCATTAGCAGGTTGAAGTATCATTTGGCAAAACTCCCTGGCCATGATGTGGGCCTTTGTACTGCAGTTACCAC